>AWUE01012346.1:0-17690 GCA_001974825.2 Corchorus olitorius
AAATTAAATGAAGATTAAAATCTTAAGAATGCTACTAATTTTATCCCAAAGAAGCCTATTATTAGAACTGGTAAAATTTCACTCGAGTGCGGGTATTCAACTCGATCGCCTGAAACCAAACCTTATCCAACCCGATTCGACAAAAAAATTTGTTCAATCCGAAACCGAAATGACCTGACCCAAATCCTTAATGACCCGGACCCAATCAACCCGAGAGATTAATCCAAAATTACCCGAATCAGGATTAATTATATTTAAATGATCCGAATTTGAAAAGATCTGAACCTGAAAATCGAAGGCTCAAACCCGAAATTATCGGAACCATATGACCCGAAATCGAACAAGACCCAAACCAAAATTGACAAAAACCCAAATGACCCGACATTTGAGCGTTCCGAACCCAACCCAACCTGAAACTGAAAATTGACCGGACCCTTATAACCCAAAATTTCCTTAACCCGAAACTGACCTAAACCAAATCCAACCCGACCAGCCATTTGTATATACATTGGGTTTTACTATCAAAGTAACATAAGAAATTATCCCACATAAAGAAAAATATTAACAAAGTAAAACATCAAATTTAAACCCACAACAAGAGTTACATTTATCAAGTAAAAAATTAATTATAAGTCAAATAAAATAATTGCACATTAGGGAAATAATAAATTTTAATCATAATACATTATTATAAACCATCAAATAGTAAGATGTCAATCATAATAACTTTTTAAATTAAAATGGTAAAAATGAAATAATTATAAAATATTGAATTTAATTAAATGAAAATATAGTTTGTAGTAGAATAAAGCTGAATATTCAAAAAATTTAATATATCCAAATTTTTATTGAAAAATAGTAAAATGGTAAAAATAAAGTAATTATAAAGATATTAGATTTAATTGAATAAAAATAGAGTTTTTAGTAGAATAAAACTATATTAAACAATGGCATTTAAGAAATATATTTGAAAAAGTAAGGGTATAATGGTCGATTCAAAAGTTTTACAAAACTCGTACTTTTATATATAGTATAGATATACAAAATAATAACTTTTTTATCGGGTTCGGGTTTTTAACGGGTATTTGTTATCGGATACGAGTAGAGTTCGGGTATTAGATAATAATCTTTAATCGGGTTCGGGTACCTAAAAAAATGTGGGTACCCGACCCGCTGCCATCCCTATTTGAGATGGTTTATTTCTGAGTGGTCTGTAAAAGAGAGAATCATGAGAGGAGGGATCCTCGGTGTGCCCAGAGGAGATCCTCTCTAACGATCAAGTCAGTAGAGCTCTTCTAATGTGTGAGAGCTTGAGAGCTCTAATGAGAATTAGAAAATGAGAGATCATGGAGCCATATCTTGAGTACTATTTTACCTTAAATATGAGGCTTTCAGGTCTTGGTAGGCTTCATGTGTCTATTAATTAGGCAATTGGACTCGATTTATCTTGGCTCAACAGGGACATTAGTGTGTTCTTAGAGACCAAGGCTATTGTTTACTTAACTAAGATGACTCATCCTCTTTAGGTAAAGGTGGAGCTGATGTAGACCACCATGGTATGTGGCTTGGGGGTTGTGTCAAAAGAATTCCCTTGGCATAGTCTCTAGGCAGAGTTATGGTGACTTAAAGATGGATTAATGTTGGCCATATCACTTCACATTACTAAACTTTTGATTTGTGTTGATTCAAAGCGTGTTCCTCATTTGGTTCATAATTCTGCTGCTGCACATCATCACTTGGAAAACATTATTGATGACTACAAGTCTCCGATGCGGCTGCAAGATGGAGCACAAGTACAGGGAAGCCAATCGAGTGGCTGATTGTATTATAAAAAGGAATGAAAGAAACGATCGTAGTTCAATTATCTTATTACAATCGTATTTATACAAGGTATTCCTAACTAACTTTAACATGTCAAAACTACACCATTTTAACTATATATATATATATTATGCATTCCAAATTTGGCAAAAGCTTCAGCAAGAGAAGTATTCGACAATCCTTTTGTTAAGCAGTCTGCTAACTGTTTTGTTGTTGGAACTGGTAAAATCAGAATGAGACCTTCTTGAAGTTTAGTTCGTACCATGTGGCAGTCGATCTCAATGTGCTTAGTCCTCTCATGAAAAGTTGGATTCTGCGCAAGATAGATAGCAAAAGGATTGTTGCAAAAACTTGGAGTAGGACTAGAAAAATGAATCTGCAGATCCTTCATCAGATAGCTTAACCACTGGATTTCACAAGTAGTAGTTGCCAAAGTTCGATATTCAGCTTCAGAAGAGCTACGACTGACAATGTTTTTCTTCTTAGACTTCCAGGAAACCAATGAAGAACCTAAGAAGATATAATATCCAGTAATAGATTTTCTCGAATCAACACGTGTGCCCCCAGTCTGAATCTGAATAGGCAGTAAACTTCAACTCACTTGTTGATGAAAAGAACAACCCTTGTCTTATTGTCCCTTTGAGATATCTAAAGACTCGATGAACAACTAAAAGATGCTCTGAAGTTGGTGAATCCAGAAAATGTGCCAATTGCTGAACTGGGAAGCTAATGTCAAGTCTTGTGGTGGTGAAGTATTAAAGCTTTCGAATGATCTTTTGATATTGAGTTGGATCTGCCAGAGGAGTTCCTTATTCCTTTGATAATCTTGTACTTGGTAGAATAGAAGTTGGACACGGTTTTGACTCAAGAAAATCAGCATCCTTTAGTAAATCTAATGTATACTTTTTATGACATATATTGATTTCCTTTGATGATCGAGCCACTTCAAGTCCTAAGAAAAATTTGACTTCTCTAACATCCTTTATAGTAAAAGTATCATGAAGGAACTTCTTTGAATGATTCCTGGAGGGACAATCGGGGAGGTGAGTAGTTTGCAACGCCTCTTGTATATAGTTGACTGAGAATTGTGTCATTGTTTAGCAAAGACGGTAAATCTACGGAATCGATATCCAAGTGTTCGACAAGACGAAGCCATAGAAGGAGGGTTGAGCCATCCTTGCCACATTCTGTGTAGTCTCGAGCAACTTTAATAATGATGCGAATGATGTTCATCAATGCTGGATAACTACGCAATTCACGACTCGACCATAAGCCCATTGAGGAGTAGGAGATCTAAAATTGGCTTTCAATCAATGCTATGAATCCCCTCATCATCTCAGATAGAGTGCTCCTATGAGGGAGCTGCAGAGGGAAAAAATGTTATAACAAATTCCCAACGTTTTAGCAGCAAGCAAATGAATGTAATTAATAGATGAGTGCAAGTGTTAAGAAGGCGTAAAACAAAAGGAGATGATGAGTTTTAGCAGTGATGACCTGAATATTCCGGGACGACATTGTTTCTCTAAAAACCAGAGTGATAGAGCAGTAAGGCAGAAAAAAGAAAGTGAAAGATAAACCAGAAATTAGAGTTTATGCGGGAGTGCTGCAAGAGCTTGATATATAGTTTAAATATACAATTGATGGAGTGACCAACTGTATTGGAATATTTTAAAGCATTTACGGTTCCAAAGAAACCATTGGAACCTAACCAGCTTTCATGGACTAGGCTATTGCTACAATATACAGTTATTGGTTACCTCAAGTTAAAAATGCAAGATTCCTCTGCAGTTCATGGTCAAAAAGCAAATAGTTGTTCAATGCATGTAAAGTTTTGGTAACATCCTTGCTTCTTTTCAGTTGAGGGTTGGGTATAGATTAAGATGCTTGAACAATAGGCGTTAGACTGGCTGCTCTCTAATAAAGAAAACCAATTGCTCCTTTACAGTATTAAGTGCTATCAAGTTCCACCTATAGGATTCCATGGGAGGACATGATGAAAGAGTGTTAAGCAGGCCATTATGGAAGGAGAGACAATGCAAGGGTCGAAATTAAAGTTGCACAAGCATAATATCTGAATTGGCATGGCCCAACTCCATTATCGATAATCTTTCTCTTGTAAAAGAGCAAACTCTGGTCTTTGGTTAACAAATGCAAAATTCAAGATGTAGGTACGGTGCAATAGATGTAGAGGCTTCGACGGAGAGCAATAGGCTATCGGTTGTGACACTGATAGATTGGAATCTGCAGTGAGGGATCACGTGTACTGTGTTGAAGGCATGCGGTAAGAGCTTGATCTATGGTTTAAATATACGATTGATGGAGTGACCAACTGTATGGAATATTTTAAAGCATTTACAGTTCCAAAGAAATTATTGGAATTTAACCAGCTTTCATGGACTGGGCTATTGCTACAAAATATAGTTATTGGTCACCTCAAGTTTAAAATGCAGGATTCCTTTGCAGTTCATGGTCAAAAAGAAAATAGTTGTTCAATGCATGTAAAGCTTTGGTAACATCCCTGCTTCTTTTCAGTTGAGGGTTGGGTATAGATTAAGATGCTTGAACAATAGACGTTAGACTAGCTACTCTCTAATAAAGAAAAACCAATTTCCCTTTTACAGTATCTAGTGCTATCAAGTTCCAGCTATAGGATTCCATGGGAGGACATGATGAAAGAGTGTTAATCAGGTCATTATGGAAGGAGAGACAATGCAAGGGTCGAAATTTAAGTTGCGCATGCACAATATTTGAATTGGCATGGCCCAACTCCATTATCGATATTCTTTCTCTTGTAAAAGAGCAAACTCTGGTCTTTGGTTGACTGAGGCAAACTTCAAGATGTAGGTATGGTGCAATAGATGTAGAGGCTCCGACGAAGAGCAACAAACTATCTGTTGTGACACTGATAGATTGGAATCTGCAGTGGGGGATCACGTGTATTGTGTTGAAGGCATGCAACAAGAGCTTGATCTATGGTTTAAATATACAATTGATGGAGTGACCAACTCTATTAGAATATTTTAAAGCATTTATGGTTCCAAAGAAACCATTGAAATATAACCAGCTTTCATGGACTGGGCTATTGCTACAAAATACAGTTATTGGTCACCTCAAGTTAAAAGTGCAGGATTCCTCTGCAATTCATGGTCAAAAAGCAAATAGTTGTTCAATGCATGTAAAGTTTTGGTAACATCCCTGCTTCTTTTCAGTTGAGGGTTGGGTATAGATTAAGATGCTTGAATAATATGTGTTAGACTGATTGCTCTTTAATAAAGAAAACCAATTGCCCCTTTACAGGTGCTAGTGCTATCAAGTTCCAGCTATAGGATTCCATGGGAGGACATGATGAAAGAATGTTAAGCAGGCCATTATGGAAGGAGAGACAATGCAAGGGTTGAAATTTAAGTTGTGCATGCACAATATCTGAATTGGCATGGCCCAACTCCATTATCGATATTATTTCTCTTGTAAGAGATCAAACTTTTGTCTTTGGTTGACTGATGCAAACTTCAAGATGTAGGTACGGTGCAATAGATGTAGAGGCTCCGACTGAGAGCAACAGACTATCGATTGTGACACTGATAGATTGGAATCTGCAGTGGGGGATCACGTGTACTATGTTGAAGGCATGCAAACATCTTGAAAATGAATTATTAATTTCATACTCAATTAGAAGATGCGAAATATTATAGACCTCTTTAAAGCAACATTTGGCCGGTATTTTATTAACCAAATACATGTATTTAATGCTGCCTTTATTCTGGCCTATAGTGAAAATTTTTTGAACTGAATTTGACAAACAACAGTGAACATAAGCTAATCAATTTGACATTAGCTTTGTTCTGACTATGCTGGTTTCTGCTTTTCTGCCCTTCTTGTTAAAACAAGGCGGAAGAGGGGATGTTTAACATATTCTTCGATTTGAGTTTTATTAAATCTCTCTATTTAAACCAGTAATCAATATATTGAAAGGTCCATTGGCTTGTAAAGGTACTCTTCCCCACTCTCTCAGACATTAAAGTTTCTGCTCAACATTATTTGAGATGATTGACATGTAATTCAGAGATGTAGATTAAGTCCTAACCATATCTGATTGAACTGGTTAAATTGGATTTTGCAGAAGTGCAGTTACATGGGAGAATTAGTGTTGCATGATAAATGGTCTAAGATACTCAAATTTGGTCAGGTAACTGCTTACCAAACTCTTTCCATGTTTTTCTCAATAGGTTATCTAGCATTGTTGCTCTACATGCTCATGTCTCTTGACTGTTAGTTACTGAATTTCAAGTTCTTGATTTTTATTCTTATACATGCACAATCAAATTAGCATAATTCAATCATCAATATTTCAGTTCATTACTGTCATGAATTTGAATTTGAATTTGAGATTTCCATGTTTTTTTTTTCTTTCTTTAGCTGTAGTTAGATATTCAACAAACTTCCAATTCCATGCAAACTGTGAAGTTTGTGATGGATTAATAGGTTAAAATTTCAAATGGTTTTTGGTGTGTTTCCTCACTTTCTTTTTTAAACTATCACCACAATTCTATAATAAGATATGGTTGCTTTCTTTGCAGGACACTACACAATAATAAACAACTTGCACGAACGTGTTCCCATTTTCATGGCACTTTTGTAAGTGGAACATGTCAAGGATAACTAGCCAAGCAGTGAAGGATTGGTCCAGGATGTGGCTCTGAAATGGAAAGTTGATTCCTCCTAACGTCATATCCAGTTTAGGAAGATGGTAATGGTTTTTCTGTGTATTTCATTCACATATCCAACTGCTTAAGTGGAATATATCTAAGTTAGATGGATTCCAAGAAGATCATATATCCTTTTTTTTTTTCTGGGTAGTCTAGGACACATCATATTAGATTACATTTTGACATTTGAGATATATTTCATAGTGAGTATATATATATTCATTAAACACTATGAAGATTAATATAACTTGCAGTATTTAAAAAGTCAACCAATCAAGTAAGAGAGGAAAAAAAATATAACGAAACACCATAGACCAATATTAGTTGACAGGATATTTTAATTCTCATACAGACCAAGTGGTGCCTCATACACGGAGCTAAACGATAAAGGGAAAAAGCTCTAACAGAGTTACGATGGCTCCCTAACTAAGGCAATCAGACACCACACAAAATGCAGCACAACCATAGGCATTATAATAAGAAAGATAAAAAAACACAGAAGGAAAGCGAATACATGAAACACAGGAGAAGGTAACAGCAACCGTGAATGCGAGACCATAGGGTTGTTTAGCTTATTAAAAATCAACTTGAGATTCAGCAGAAGTTGGTTTGTCCAGAATCTTCATGGCAGCCGAGAGGCCAAATCCATCTTTGGTGAGCAGCTCAAAGTTAACAACATTTGAACACCAAAGGAGCAAAATGCCACAAAAAAAAAAACCAATCGAATCAACTGACTCCGACCGGTTTAAATTCATTGAATCACGAATAGCCTTGGCGCGGAGTCCAGACAACCTTGTTTCGGTGACGATGACATGATCAACATCGTTCATCACTGAATTTGAATCAACCTCATGAACCGCATCTGGGTTAGCTGCTCCCTTGGCATTGTATATAAGAAACTTAAATGGTTTGGCCTGAGCATGTTGATATTTTCGAATAGAACCGGGATAGATACCACAGCTTGAAGTAGAGGATGAGCTAGCTTGTGAGCATGATATAAATTCAATGGTGTGTGAGCAGGATCCACCAACCAAGTTGGGCTCAAAACTTAGCTTGAGTACAGGCTGGTATATCGATGGACTAGTTACCAAGAACATTTATTCCTTATTCCCTGTAAGAAAAAAGGGAGCCAACTTATCATTATAATCTAACTCTTTCTGAATTGGAGGGTCTGTATTCAGGTAAAAGTCAAGGATAACTAAATCAATCATCCCTCTTGCAGCAAGCCCTCCATAGATTTGATCTTGTTGGATGTTTCTCATGGCCTGAGCAGGTTCTGGGAAGCTGATCTTATTGATTTTAAGCCATTTTGCAACAACATGTTTAGCACCAACATCACACCTCGCCAACCATATAGTTATAAAGCTCATGATTGCTTGCTTGAAGACACCGGTACCATTGATTTCGGAGCTATGAGCAAGTCCCAAGTAAGGGTAAGGCAACTTCAGTTGTTTGGATAGCACTTTGATAAGCATTTTGTTATTGTCATCAAGAATCTGAACAACTGACATGTCGCTCATGTTTCCCTGCAAAGAAATTTTGAGCATCTTAGACAGTTTCCATGAGGAATTAAAAAGAAGATATAAAGTAGAAAATGGGCTAATTTAACAACATACATAAGCAATATATTTAAGGTTTCTGGAAATATAAAGCATAGAATTGAAAACAGAGCTAGTAGCATGAACACAATTGACCATGTAAGGATTGAGATAAACTGATGGGAATTAATAATCCACAATGATGATACTGTGATTTTTAAAAAATCTTAAAAGTGTAAGTGGACTACTAAAGGGAATAAAAAAAAGACATGAATCCGGTTGAAAAGAACAATGCTGAGTATTTACAAGTTATTGAAAACGACATAAAAAACATAATAGGGATTAGGCACATGAGTACTGCAGATTAGGTTGGGGAAGAGAAGAACACCCTTTGATCAGGACATAATCCAACAGAAGGCCAAAGATCAGGCGGCAGTACAGGTGATCCATTAGGAGAGGCAGCCAAGGTGACCGAAGCCCGTGTACAACTAGAAACCGGAACATTGAGGGAATCACCAGATAACAACCCATTATGACCGGCATCAGGCGGTGTATCATAATTAACCACCTTACCCTTTTACTATTATACATAACCTTTAGAGGGGTAAGAGGATAAATACCAGCAACCACATTAACACCGGTGGAAGATGAAGACAGTTGCACGGGAGGAGCATGCGAAGCAGAAGAACCCTCCAAACAAAGGTCAGCAGCGGAAGTCCGACCAACTAGCTTTTTTTTAGAACCCGAACTTGATTTGTATGCCAAAAGACCACACCAAATCCGTGGGAAATCTGATTTGACAAAGACAACCTAATTACTCACTTACAAAACACCACTCGTAACAACTGGAATTAAAGATTTAAAGGATACAGGAAGAATAATAAGTGCACCACCTAAGGAACCAAAGAGGCTATTTCGACAAATTACAAACCCACTTATAAGCTTAATTTCAAAACAGCTTGCTTACCTGGCAATGTAATAGGTAACGCTAGGAAAAACATCATATATAGAGATACAATCAAATTATGAAAAACACTAAGATAAATAACAAGCTAATATGGACCAGACAAAATTGAGCAAATCACCTTTGGAAGATGACCCCTCTTCAATACCCTCAGAAGTGGGACCTGAATAAAGACCAACATGAACATCAAACAGGTAAGCCAATGAACCTTCATGTTTTCTATGGTTTTGCGGATCAGGTTAAGGCACAGAAGAACATCCACCAACGGGACAAAATCCAACAGAATGCCAATGATCAGGAGGCGGTTCAGATAATCCATTGGGAGAAATAGTCAAGGACACAGAAGACTGTGTACAACCAGAAACTGGGACATCAATGAGGATATCACAAGAGGACCGTTCATCACCACTAGTATAAGGTTATGCATTACAGTTAACGACGTGAACCCTTTCACTGCAATGGAAGAAGGAGGATAAAAGCCACCAACCACATCAGGACCAATGGAAGAAGGAGACAGTTGCACAAGAGAAGCATGCGGAGCAGAAGAACCCTCCAAACAAAGATCAACATTAGATTTTAAAGGAGGACAAGCCATACACAACTAAATCAGTCGCATTAATTGAGCACCACCTGGATTCAAAGAATTTATATACATCAAACACCCCACAACACACCCATTTTGTAACTCTGATCACAAGTAATATTCCATCTAAGCTCCATCAGTGATGAGGCAACAAAACTAAAATAGGGTCAAATATAATATAACAGATAGGAGATAAGCTGCTAGGAACCCATGAATATAAACTTTAGGGAACCATAAAACAATAAGTAAGTCACCAACCAAAATGAGGCATACTGAGCCTATCAAAAAGGAAATAGGCTTCAACCAGATTTAAGCAACCCAGAGGGGATCCCCAAACCAGCAATCTTACAATGTCATTGACACCAAAGGAACTGCAAGAGGCAAAAAAAAAGTCCAAATAGAGATTTCTGAGATAAAATAGGTCGTTACACAGTAAAAAAAAAAAGCAAGGAACAACAAAGAAGCATGAATAATAAAGCGTATAGATCAAACTGATAACTTAAAGAAAAAAAAAAACAAACCACGACATAGTGTAGACACCGAAATTTAGTTTAGGCTAAGTCTATGTTTAGTTTTAGTTTAAGCTAGTGATTTGGCCTGGTTAGGTTTGGGTTAAATTTATTAGGTTGGGTTTGGGCTTTAGTAATTATTTATTTGAACTAGTTAAGTGGGTTAAATAGATTTTTATAGCATATGTTAAATAAGTCTGTGTTGGAAATTTCTTGATAGTTTCCTACCATGACTTGCTTCCAAAGAATTTAGGCGTATATAAAGGCTTCCATTTCCTAACCCTAGAGAGACACACAGACAGACACAATACACGTTAGAAACCTAGGGTGAAAACCATCCCAAAGTTCCGTCAGACAAAGACAATCCCAAATTGCTTCTAAAATTCCTTTTAATTGGCACAAAAGAAATCCCTACACTCCCCACTACCCTACCCATTGGAACCAAATGTCAATTTCTATCTTGGTGATTGAAGCTTGTTCAAACAATACTCGTGAAGCAAAGGGTTATATAGAGAACAAATATTGAAAGGCACTAGGAAAAATAAAAGAAAGTCAAAATCGTTTGGCTTCCACGTGCAGAATCAATTGGATCGATTTCTTTGTTTGGTAAATTTCTATTTTCAAGCTCCTTCTTTACATGGTTACTCAGTTTGGTCCAATTATTATGTGATTGCTTCATGGTGTTTGGTTTGATTCGCCTAGGAAGTCCATTTTTTTTATTCTGATGTTCTTTTTGATTTATTTTGTTTAATATACATGTGTATCATATTTTAATTTATATGCTAGCATGCATCGCTTGCACCCTTTCATTAGTTTGAAATAATACATTTTCCTAGTCAAAAACTCCAAAATCAAAATTGTTTAATTGTTCCCTTATCAAAACATCAAAAAACCTCAAAAAAACTTTTACTCCTGGCCTGCAAGAGTATAAACTGTGAACGACAAAATCATATGCATTAGATTAGGTTAGGTAAATCTGTCAAATTCTGCCAATCTTGTGGGGAATTTGGGGATTTTGCATAATTAGGGTTTTATCTACAATAATAATAAAATTTTGATAATTAATTTTAAGAGAATAGAATCTAAATCTTGCCATATTGTGGGAGATTTATAGGATATTAAAAAGGAAATAAATAAATAAAATTAAATAAGATTGTTAATATGGAAAATTCAACTAAAAAAATAATCAATAAATAATAAATAATTAGATACTAAATTTTTCCAATTTGTGGGAAATTTACAAAAATCATAAAAAGAATCAAATCAAAATACTTTTTAAATATATATCAAAATAAGATACTAAAATGGAGGTATTCTTTAAAGTCCTGCCAACTTGTGGGAGACTATATAAAAATTTAAAAGTAATAAATTGAATAATTGAATTGTAATCAAAGTAATAAATAAAAAAGATCTAAGAGATGTACAAGTGGTAGTTCCTTGGAGCTTTGTAATCATTAATTTAATCAATGTAAAACATTTTAAGAAAAATATTGAAATAAGGGTAATAATTTAAATTCCGACGACATTGCCTCTTCGAGAAATTTAAAAATTCTTGAATACTCCTGAGGATAATTGTCTCAAATTTTTGTCAAAATGTGAGGAAATTGAAGACAATATTAATTAAAGAGATAAAATCAAACAATAATAAATTTAAAGGATTAAAAGTAATAATTATGGTTAATAGGTTAATGTTTAGTTAAAAGGTACTGTTTATTTGACAGGCGTTGTAGGGGTGTTAATACCTTCCCTACACGTAATCGAACTCCCGAACCCAAAATTTGGTAACAAAGACCAATGTTTAATCATTATTAATGAACTTAATTCAACATTAAGAACACATTAAAATGGTTAATCAAATTAGGTGGCCAATCACACCTGAATAAAAAAAGATTGGTGGCGACTCCTTTCCAATGCGTTTAGCGCTCAGGTCTCATGATTTGCACGTTATGACAGTTTGACGACTTCGCTGGGGACATTTGGGAGTCAAGCCATGAACAGTTAAACATTAACCTAAGCCTTAATAAAATTACTTAAAATCCTCAAAATTTATTTTGTTTGTTTTGCATAAGTGTTGCATTCACATAAGTGTTGTCATCCCTGATAGAGGAAGTGGAGTACCTATACTCTCGTGAGGTTTTACCTCCACAATGGTTAGGGAAACACTTCCGCTTATATTGAACCCTTTTCGTTTGTAGCCTGTGATGGGTGAGAAATTGGGGGTGCCTTGTAAAAGGAACAATTTGGGAACCTTTAGGATAAACCAAACCATGCATATCGAAAAACTCAAGCCAACCTTAGGTAGAGCCATACCTGGCGGTGGTACCCTTATTGAGAACATATCATTATTATACTTTGTTGTTGTGGTGTTTTATTATGATTTCTCTCATTTCATTTCATGCATTTACATCATGTAGGTTTCATAAGCGATATTTGCTATTTTTCATGCTATGATAATGGCAAAATGCACGTTTGATGAAAGTTCTTTAAGATTAATGTCATAAGTGAGTTAATTTTAAGAAATTTTCTTCCATGATCATATATTTACTTTCAAAATTCATACATGTTGCATAAACATACATTTAGTGGTACATTCATTTTGGAGCTCGAGGGCACTCCACAGAGAATTGCACAAGGTTGAAGTATGTGGTTCAAGATTTGGTCAAGAGTGGTAACTTAGCTTCTCGAAGAAGAAACCCTAAAGTATTGGGGCAAGTGACTTTGCAAAACTAAAGAATGGTTGGAGAAGCCATGAGTATTGCAGTTTTCTCAAAATCAATATTAATGAGTTTGCACTTGGATATCTTGTTTTTGTCATTGTAATAAACTTTTTCTTAAGGGTGTGTGTTGAATTCTTTTTATGGTTATTAGTATTCCAATGTTCAATTTTTATCATTAGTCATGAAGTAAAATGCACTGCAAGTTCCCACATCCGTTCATCCATTCGTTATATTATTTATTTGTATATATGTATATATTTTCTTTATTGCTTCTTAGATGATTGATAATGAATACAAAGATAATTTGCCCTGTAAGGAAATTTGATGAGATGATGAAATTGGATTCTGATGAGAATCTAAACAAAGTCAAAATCGCACTTGGAGACTGTTGATATCTTTGTTGGTATTGTCAAAAAAAGTCTGATTTAGACTCGGGCATGGTGGTTCACAGTTGCCCAACAAGTTAGAATGTGAGAAGTTGCAAAAAAAAAAAAGGATTGCAACGTCATGTGCTTGCACAGATTTTCAGGATTTTCAAAATAAATGATTATTTTTTCAAAAATGATTTTCAAGAAACTGTTTTCAAGAAATAATTTTCAAAAATGAGTTTTCAAAAAGGTTTTGAGTTTTCAAAAGATCGTCTTTCATCAAAATATCCAGATCTGAAATGATAAATGACCTTCTTTCTTATTCCTTCACTTGCAGAAAATTATCCATTGTTGTCCCCTTTGAGCCTTATGGATTTTCTTTCAAATTAACCCTGATCAAGGATCACCCTCCACACTGGGGGTAAAGAAAAAGAAGAGATTGTCACAAATTGGGAAAAGATACCCAAGCAAGTCAATAGGGACGATGTGAATAAAAAAAAAGAAAAAGAAAAAGAAGATTGTTCTTAAATCCATTCAAAGAAAAAAGAAAGAATGCGAAGTTCAATAAAAAGAAGAAGTTTGGGAACATAAGAAAGTGTTCAAATGAAAAATAGACATCGAAATTGAAAGAATTGTCCATGCAAGCAAGAAAGTGATCCTTGAATCAATCACCTTCAAACACATTTTTGAGCCTTCTAATCCTTTCTTTGGCGAACCTAACCCAAGCTTACGATACGTGCCTAGTAAAGTCCATCTTTGATCAGATCTGGATATTTGAAGTGATCGAGGGAACCATTTTCAAAAGAAAAAATATTTTTCAAAAGGGTTTTTGAGAAAATTAGTTTTAAAGAGTTTTTTCAAATGCAGGTGCATGGTGAAGCAAAAAAAAAAAAAAGCAAAGAAAAAGAAAAAAGAGAAAGCAAAGAAAAAGAAAAAAAAAGAAACATCAAAAGGTTCAAATTGAAAACATGAAAAGGCGGTTTGAATCTACTTGGGCACTTGAGTATGAAACTTGGAAAGGCACCTCGAGCCATGTTTGGAAAGCCATAGCCAATGGAATTATGTTTGAACATTTCTTAAGATGGGAAGTTGATCCAGAACCATCAATGGAGTTGGGAATATCAATGCATGACCAAATTGGAGGAAGATTAAGGGCATCAATCATCGTCAGAGTATTCATTGTCATGAAGTCTCTTCTTTCTATTTCAAAAGTAATTTCTTGTATGGATTGATTATTTCACTTGATCTTTCCTTATTATATATACTTTTTCCTTGAATATATATGTATGTCACTATTATTCTCAGGGAACTTGTGTGTTGCATTGCATTTCATCACAAATAATAAAGATTGAACTTTTCAGAGATGGTCATAAAGGGTGTTCACTGTTCACTCAAAATTAAGTAAAGGGATCAAAATAGATGATGCAAACTTGATTCGATCATAGGGGCATAGAAAGATGACCGAGGTCTTCGACTTGAACTGATCATGGGGCATGAAGTAAATTGCTCAACGGAATGTTGGAAAGATGACAAATGTTGTCAATTTGGATTGATAAGTGGGGCATGTGCTTGGAAAGCTTGCCACTGAACTAGCCAGTGACCATATTCAAAGTTGATTTATGCTGACATGGTCAAAGAAGATAAGGATCACAAAGGTATCTTGGAACCTTATGAAACCATGAGGGTTAATGTTCATCAGCATGCATGCATTGCATCTCATAATCATAATCATCAACATTTACATCCATCAAAAGCATTCAATTGTTCTATTTCAAAATTGTGCCAAAGGCTCCTTTCAAGAATTTCAAAATCTGAGCTTGAGAATGTTGCAAATTTCTTCCCTCGTTTGAGGTTGCTTGTTATTCAAAACCTCAAAATCCTTGTTCAAGATTCCTGTTTAGGTGTCTTATCAAATCCTTGTTTAAGGTCCCTATTTAGGTGTCTTATTAAATCCTTATTTTAGGTCCCTGTTTAGGTGTCTTATCAAATCCTTATTTAAGGTCCCTGTTTAGGTGTCTCATCGAAATCTGGTTCAAGATCCCTGTTTAGGTGTCTCATCAAAATCTTGTTCAAGATTCATGTTTAGGTTCTTATTAAATCTTTATTTAAGGTCCCTATTTAGATGTCTTATCAAAATCTTGTTTAAGATCCCTGTTTAGGTTTCTTATCAAATCCTTATTTAAGGTGCCTGTTTAGGTTTCTTGTCAAAATTTTTTGTTTAAGATCCTTGTTCAGGTTTCTTATCAAATCCTTATTTAAGGTCCCCGTTTAGGTGTCTCATTAAAATCTTGTTCAAAATTCTTGTTTAGGTTTCTTATTAAATCCTTATTTAAGGTACCTATTTAGGTGTCTCTTCAAAATCCCAGCTTAGGTTTCTTATCAAAATTTTGTTCAAAATCCATTTCTTGTTCAAAATTCTTGTTTTGTGTTTAAAATGATCTAGTGCGGTCTCTGTAGTAAGTTGATCTTAAGTTGATCTAGTGTGGTCTTTCATAGAAGTTTTCAGAGATCTAAGTTGATCTTAAGATGACCCTGTGTGGTCTTTCATAGAAGTTTTCAGAGATCTAAGTTGATCTTAAGATGACCCAGTGTGGTCTTTCATAGAAGTTTTCAGAGATCTAAGTTAATCTTAAATTGATCCAGTGTGGTCTTTCATAGAAGTTTTCAGAGATCTAAGTTGATCTTAAGATGACCCAGTGTGGTCTTTCATAGAAGTTTTTAGAGATCTAAGTTGATCTTAAGATGGCCCAGTGTGGTCTTTCATAGAAGCTTTTAGAGGTCTAAGTTGATCTTCAAATTACCCTGTGTGGTCTTCCATAGAAGTTTTCAAAAATCTAAGTTGATTTTAAGTTGATCCAGTGTGGTCATTCAAATAAGTTTACGATGATCAGAGTTGATCTCTAAACTGACCTAGTGCGGTCATTCCAACAAAGGTTTCCATGATCAAGGTTGAATTCTTAATAATCCAGTGCGATTAATTAAGAAGTTCAAAATTTGCATTTCATTTCAAAATTCAAAGTTCAAAATCTGCATATCATATCAAAACTCAAAGTTCAAAATCCACAGTTTCTTGTTTCATTCTTCAAAACTCAAAATCTGCATTCCATCATTTGGTTGGGATAGACTTTTTATATTCCTCGAATGAGGAAACTGTTTGCATTTCATTACACAAAATTCAAAATTCAGAACTCAGAACTCAGAACTCAGAACTCAGAACTCAGAACTCAGAACTCAGAACTCAGAATCCACAATCCAAAAATCCAGAATCCAGAATCCAGAATCCAGAATCCAGAATCCAGAATCCAGAATCCAGAATCCAAAATCCAGAATCCAAAATCCAAAATCCAAAATCCAAAATCCAAAATCCAAAATCCAAAATTCAAAATCCAAAATTCAAAATTCAAAATTCAAAATTCAAAATTCAAAATTCAAAATTCAAAATTCAAAATTCAAAACCTGCATTTCAGCATTTCATTCTTCAAAAGTCAAAAGTCAAAATTCAAAATTTGCATTTTTTTTTTCAAAGCTCGAAACTCAAAATTTGCATGCCATGTTCAAAACTCAAAATCCAAAATATGCTTTTTCTTTTATTCAAAATCTCAAAATCCTAATTGGTGTTTCTGTTTCTATTCGTCCCGATGGAGGTTCGATCTTCGAAACATTCTTTTGTTGTTGGAGCGGTGTCTACGTCTTTGTGTACTCTCTGCTTATCGAGAAATACAACAGGATGCCTTTATGTATTTCTTGATTCCCAGAAAGTTCACAAAGAGGGGCAGCTGTAGACACCGAAATTTAATTTAGGCTAAGTCTAGGTTTGGTTTTGGTTAAACCCAGTGATGTGGCCTGGTTAGGTTTGGGTTAAATTTATTGGGTTGTGTTTGGGCTTTAGTAATTATTTATTTGGGCTAGTTAAGTGGGTCAAGTAAATAATTATAGCATTTTTTAATAAGTCTGTGTTGGAAATTTCCTATTAGTTTCCTCCCATTACTTGCTCCCAAAGAACTTGGGCCTATATAAAGACTCTCTTTTCCCTAACCCTAGAGGATATATAGACAGACACGTTAAAATTTATTGGTTGCCAACACAATTGTAACTCAACAAAGTCATAGCCGCAACCAAGAAAAATGGTTATGTTAAGAACTCTTTTATTTGGTTTTGGTTTCTTGTTCGACGACTCATAATTGGAGATCACAGCAAAGCAAAGTTGCATAGTATTCAATTTAGGCGGTGGAATATAGCATACGTGGAGTAGATTATAGTTGCTTCAATTTGGAATATTGGCATCTGTTGGTAAAATTCATTTTGGGTTTTGCTAAATACCGCCCCATTTTTACTTGTCACTGCCCCCCTTTGACAGTTTTGCCCTTTGCTTTATTTTCAAAATTTCAAATCCTCTGCAATCTTCAAGAACGCTCAAGAACATTTCTAATCTTCAAGAACGCTAAATAACGTGGAATAACCAAGAATTCCGGAAATGGATTCGC
>AWUE01012347.1:0-37309 GCA_001974825.2 Corchorus olitorius
TCAATATAATAATCTCATACATTTAATTTTAAAAAATTAATTATAGGGTAAATTACATATATATGTATATGTGTGTGTATATATGTGTGTGTGTGTGTGTGTGTGTGTATGCCATGTGAACCTTAAGGTTTAAATTTTGAAACTGAGTTTAGTTTCCATTATCAAATCCTTAACAGTAGTTAATTGTCAAAATTTGAACCCCAAGGATCGAAATTTACCAAAGAAAAGTTATGCTTGCAGTAATATTGCATACTTCTTATTAATAGTATTATTATTCATATTTGAAAAACATAATTATATAATTTTATTTACAATTCCAATGGGGAAGTTTGTCTATTTCTCTTCCACCCTTTCCAAATTATTTTCAGACTTTTATTGAGTGTTTTATTGCTCATCTTTCACCATTAAGTTCCAAACATGTTTTTGGTAAATTGACCTTTTTCTATAGGTGCAACAAATTAATGCTATCAGTTGATCTTAGAAATATTCACGTGTGACTATATCATAATGCGAAAGTGAGTCTTTTCTTAGGATTATGCGCTTATTTGTTGGATTAAGAAATCAATGGAAAGTAAGTATGACAAATAAGGATTTCAGTTTTTACTCATAACTTCTGTATCGGCTATCAGCTACCAACTATGGACTTTTTAAAAAAAAAAACAATGAAAGCTATATAAAATTAATCAGTAACTAAACTTTGAGCATGAATGTGGTTTTTAAGGCTATATCAATAAGATGAATAAAGTCCTTCAAAAAAATAAATTATTAATGGGTTAATATTTTATGCACTGACATTGTTATCATGCCACCAAATATTGACACATCATCTATGAGCAAAACATCAAAATTAGAAGGCCTTTAAAATAAATTTAATTCTCTTTGTTAAGAAGGTAAAAAATATAATAGAAACTTGGATAGAATCAAAGACTTAACATTAATTAATCATAGGAAATATTTGTTTTGAAAAATGAAAATGCTATATACATCTAACATGCTTGTTATTGTTAACACGTTTGGGATCTAAGAATTAAGGAGTAATTTATACTATTTTTATTGGAAGAGTTGGTTTGAAGTGGAAAATTTGAGGATTTGCCTCAAAACAATATTCATGGTTGTGGTGGAGCGTTTGGAACCTAAGAATTAAGGAGTAATTTATACTATTTTTATGGAAGAGTTGGTTTGAAGTGGAAAATTTGAGGACTTGAGAAATTCCTCAAAACAATATTCATGGTTGTGGTGGAGCCTTTAAGATCTAAGAATTAAGGAGTAATTTATACTATTTTTATTGGAAGAGTTGGTTTGAAATGGAAAAATGAAGGACTTGAAATTCCTCAAAACAATATTCATGGTTGTGGTGGATATTCTTCCAATACTGCAATAGGGACGAAGAGAGGCAAAGGGGGCCAGGCAAATAGAAAAGGGAAATAGAGTTTGAAACAGTAAAAATAGTTGTATTTTTCGACTTGGTTAATAAAAGATTTATTTTTATTATAAAAGTCTAATACTTTTTTATAATTTTAAAAAAATTTGAATATTAGATTTACAATATCTTTTTATAATTAATAAAAAATTTAATGAGTAAAAAGAATATTAATTAAAAAATTATTATACTATAATACTGAGAAAATTTTAGAAATTTCCCAATTAAGATTTTTGAGTTCGTGATTTTATATAGTATAATGACTAATAAGAATATTAATTAAAAAATTATTATACTATAACACTAAGGGTATTTTAGAAATTTCCCAATTAAAATTTCTGAGTTTGTGATTTTATATAGTAGTAAGATAGTAAAATAAGCACTCATGAAACATTTATATATGTAAACATATTCTTTTATTCGAGTATAGTTGGTTTGGTTATGGTCACTATGAAGAAAAAGCTCTCCTAACGCCAACGATATTTTTCTCTATTTACACAAGACTCGAAAGAATATAAGCGTTGAACCAATTGTTGGACATTCCACATTTTTAATTTGAACATATCCGCTACAACTTTTGGACCATAAATCGGCCCAAAATTTAACAAAGCTCCCAAGACCTTCATGACCCAAAAGAACGATGTTTTATTATGCACACCCTAAAAAAAAAAAAAAAGAGAGAAGAAAGATTACAATTACAAGAGGAAAGAAACAAAAAAATATATATGCTAAAGGTCAATGGATAAACAGGACAGCCTCCAGAAAGGGAAGAAGAAAGCGGCGGAGCCATGGTCAACTTAAGCATTCAAACAAAGGTTAGATTCCCCAATTATCGTAACTTCAATATTGTACAATGAATTTGAACAGAAAAATGACATGGATATGGCTATGGCTATGTGTAGTTTTTAAGCTATCTCCAGAGCTTCATGAACGTTGCCGTTTCTACTCGTTTTCCTATTTAAAACTTAACACTTGTAGCGTTTATCTGAAGAGATAACTTGAAGGGCCCGAAACCATGTATCACTTCCTTTCAACTGTGGCTAAAATAAACAATTCAAAAGAAGAAGAAGAAAAAAAAAAAAGAACATTTATATTATGATGATTAAAAACTTTAATGAGTTTGACAAAGCAGTCCAAGTCCAACAAACAAATTCTTTATTTTTAACAAATCAGAACAAACTCTAATAACAATTATTTTTTTTGAATTCCAACTCTAACAATTACTCATTAACATAGGAAAAGGAAAAAGGATTTTATACAATTTTCTAGTCCAATAAAAATGTTTGTGATATACATATACTCATGAGTTTCAACTTTCAACGGTGATAGTAATGAATTCTAAATGTCTGTTTGGAAAGAAAGACAGTAAATAAAAGGGCGACGGAATGAGTTGAGATATTAAACATGTGATGTAGTACAAAGAAAAAGGGATAAAGATAAAATGAGTGAGCCTAGCTAGGCTGTTGAATTCTAAATACACACAGTTTGTCATTAATTAATCAAGAAACTAGAACTGCCGCCAGAGCAATATGAAGGGTAATTTCTCCAAAGCCGGCTGCTTGCGTTAGAGGCTACCCTTCTAGCCTTTTCTCATATATAATGTACATGATCAATCTTGCTTGAAACTGATGCACAAAAAGTATAGCAGCTGAATCACACTTTGAGGACAAGAAAACGGCCCCAGATACATATAAAAGAAACAGAGCCGTTAAAGTTGTTGTCATTCACACCAAAAATATTCTTACCATCTTTCCTTTCTTATTTCACCCTTTTCATTACCTCGATCAAGAAAAAAATATAGTAGAAAGCTAAATATTTGTGACAAGAAAATATGGCTCCTACTTATTCTAACTTGTCCATCATTGTTCTGATAACTTTGTTAGTTGTTATGGCTAGCTCTGCAGGATGGGTTAACGCTGCTGAGAATCCTGCATCAGCCATTCTTATAAGAGTTGATCCATCAGGCAAAGGAGACTACATGAAGATACAAGACGCCATTGACGCCGTGGCATCCAACAACAAAGAAAATGTGTTCATATTGGTTAAGCCTGGTGTGTACCATGAAAAGATTGTTGTGCCTGCTGACAAGCCTTTCATTACAATAAGTGGTTCAAAGGCAAATGCTGTGACAATAACTTGGAATGATAGTGGGAATATATTTGAATCTCCTACCTTCTCTGTCTTGGCTTCTGATTTTGTTGCTCGATACCTTACAATTCAGGTACCTATAGGCTATATATATATGTTATTTTTCGATATATAAATTTATTTGGGTCTTAAGAAACAATCAAAAATTGATTGGAAAAAATGTTGATATATCTATAGAACACGTACGGAGCTGGTGCGAAAGCAGTGGCATTGAGGGTATCTGGGGACAGGGCGGCTTTCTTGGGATGCAGAATTTCATCGTATCAGGACACTTTGCTTGATGACACTGGAAGGCACTACTACAGCAATTGTTACATCGAAGGAGCCGTCGACTTCATTTGCGGGAATGCCGCTTCTCTTTTTGAGGTAGGCATTCAGCTGATATATATATTACATGCTAAATTGCCAATCTAAATTCTAAATTACCATGAATTAATTACTAATGGAAATTAAACTTAATGTGCAGAAATGCCATCTGCATTCACTGTCGGAAGGAGACGCATCAATTACAGCGCAACGCAGGGAGTCGCCATCGGAGGAGACAGGATTTACTTTCTTGAATTGCAAGATAACCGGTGTTAAAACTGCTCTGCTGGGAAGGGCATGGGGACCATATTCCAGAGTCGTTTTTGCCTTTACCTATATGTCTAACGTGATTCTGCCTCAGGGTTGGGATGACTGGGGAGACTCATCCAAGCAAAGGTAATTAAACCAAAATGAAAAATCTATTACTATAAATTCTTCATTTCTACATCTTTGTTAGGGTATAAATTCCACTTTGCATCATTAAATTTATACGGATTCGCACTTTGCACTCAACTTTTTTATCTTGATCAAAACGTACCATAAAATTTTATTTTTTTGCCATGTTGCACCCTCCGTCCAGTAGGATAAACGGATCCGTCACAGCGTTCGACGTGGCATGCCTCGTAGATAAAAATGACACATGGCACGTGGCATTTTTAATATGTGGTGTGCCACATGTCCTTCTTGAACACGTGGTGTGCCATGTGTCATTTTTTGTACACGTGGCATGCCACATCGGACGCCGTAATTGAACCGTTTGTCCTACGGTGATGGAGAGTGCAAATTGGCACAAAAATAAAATCTTAGGGTGCGTTTTGATCAAAATAAAAAAATTGGTTGCAAAGTTGCAGTATGTGGGTGATTAGTGTAACAAAATCTAGAAACTTAACCAAATAAAATCCTTGATTGTAAACAGGTCAGTGTTCTATAGAGAATACAAGTGTTATGGACCGGGGGCCAATAGTAAGCAAAGGGTTGAATGGTCACAAGAGCTGAGTGGGAAAGAGGCTGAGCCTTTCCTCACAAAGAACATGATTGGTGGCAATAGTTGGATCAGGTCTTTGCCAACCCGTTTCAAGAAAGCTTCAACTACGCCCAAATCTAACAAAAAGCACTAACTAGATCACCATTGGAGAATATGATTGATAACTAATATGCAGAGCTGAGAATATCCTGCCTATTTAATTAGTTTTTATAGGTAACTTGTAATTAATTAGAAAGTTTCTTTAGTTTTGCTAGTATATTAAAGTGATTCATTCATTTTTTTGTACAATGGAATTTCTCAAGTCATGTACTATTCGTATGTGGAAGTGGAAGGAAGAAGTCATTTAACGTATCTACTAGTAGTATGTTTTTTCTTACTCTAAAGCCAAGTAGCAAAATTTTGGATTATGTCTATCTGACCATGACGTTTTCAGAGGGAAAAAGAAAAGAAAGAAAGTCGAAACAAAAATAAAATGAGATAGAAATAATTAAAGATAAGCCATAGCCATATGAAATGATGAATACAATTCAGATTCTGCTACCGAGTACCGAGTAGGCAACCTCCACCCCAGCACCCAAAAAGCCTGCAGAAATGACAACATGCATAAAAGTGCTAAACCATCTGCTTACGTGGTTTTAAAAAGTCTGGTAGCTAGCGCTTTAACAAAAAGATATTTATCACTATCTGGTCTGCTGTTTTAAAGGCCTTGAACTCACCCACACCCACTGTTTCATAACATTTCCAACGGCGGGTACGCCTCTGCTTTTCTTTCTCCCCTCTGTTTTAAAAGCCCCCAAACTACCAAAACTTTCCTTTCATCTATAAATTGTGAATTCTAAGCAAAAAGAAGAAGATGGTTGAGGGAATGCTGGTAAAATTGTGTCGCCAAGGTTACGCGGTCTTATGTTTGGGCGTTATACTTTTTTCTGTGGCCATTGTTCACTTTTTTTCTGCATTTGAGGATCAGCCCAAGGATGCTCGCCAACGCGCCAAGCGTCGCCTCCGCGCTTTGCATGGCGCTTTATGATCTTAAACCCCATCGGACTCACTTAACTCTCCAGCCCCCCTTTGCTCTTTTTCCCCCCTTTTTTTTCTTTAATTTCAAGTAAATAGCTTTTGTTCAAAGAATTGTCGATGGTTGTTTCTCGTTTTAGTGATGTGTTCCTTTCAAAATTCTAGCAATTTCTAGCAGTTTTAATGTGGTCCATTTTTAATTTCGAAAACGAAAAAGGCATTAAACCTTTAAATTTCACTCCTATAGAATAAATTTTCATTCAAGTTAAAATTGTGGGGATTTGTCAAGTAATTAGCATTACTTAAACTCGTTTTAGTTGCTATTCAACTTATCTATCATTTGAAGTAATACAAGTTTTTCTAATTTAAACACTAATTAATTGTACAAATTAATTCTCCTTCTAAAAATTACACTTTGTGAGTAATTATTACTAGTACCTAGCAAACACATCATATAAGCAGATTAATTAATATTAATACTACTGGGCCCAACTCAAATCCTAACCGCCTCAATCAAAACCAGATCCTTCCCGAGCGAGCCGAGCCGCCTTTCAATTTTCATCACCATAATCAACGCTCATATATAATCCAAACAACCCCTGATCGTCCGCATTATTACCCTTTTACCCTCCTCATTTTGCTCTTTACCTCTTCTCTTCTCTCTCTCTCGCTGAAAATTTAGTAGTAACAAAAAAGCGAAAAAAAAAGGAAAATATTCCGATTTCCTTCTCTGAAACCATGGCAAGGGGTTCCTCTCAGTCGCAGTCCTCCACTTCCGCCTCCGGGTCCCGTCCGGGCGTCGTGGCTCCCCGTGGCTCCGCTGCCGCCGCTGCCGGTATGCGTCGCAGAAGGCTTGTAGGTGGCTCATCCTCGGCCTCCGGCTCAGGCTCCGTCGGCTCCGGTTCCGGAAGCAACATGCTCCGATTCTACACCGACGATGCTCCAGGCTTGAAGATCTCTCCAACCGTTGTCCTCGTCATGAGTCTCTGCTTCATTGGCTTCGTCACCGCGCTCCACGTCTTCGGCAAGCTCTATCGCGCCAAAACCGGAGCTGGACCGTGAGTTCTGAGCGGAACCTGATCTTTGTTTTTCTGTCGTGGATCTCTAAACGGTTCTTGAATCAATAACTGATTTCCACTAGTTTTCTTGTTTTGGTTGTCGGTTGACTGTTTTTGGAATTAGCTCTGTAAATGATGAATGACAAGATTGTAATTACCTAGTGTTTTTAATGCAGTGCATTGTTAATTTCGCTCATACTGTTGATTTTCGAAGGATAAGAATCTGTTTCTTTTTCTTTTAGTTTCTTTAAAGTTCTGGAGATAGCAGCACTGTTCTTCCTTTCTGTAGCTTTTAGTAAAAAAAAGGTTTGCCCTTTTCACCTTTTGTTTTGTGTTGGATTCAGGTTTTAGGAAACATCAAGCATCGCCTTTTTTGGATCTTTCTTGAATCATCAATTGGGAAAGGAAATCGAATTACTACCACGATCTTTTCATGTAATTCTGCCTTATTTACTAGCTAGTACTAATTAGTGTAGAATGTCGAATTGATTTTAAAGGATGCATCAACAATATATTCCTACATATTGTTATCTGCTTAGATCTGATTATGCTATCCATTTTGGAAGTTTTCTAGTGATTTATTGCCATAGCGAAATCTCTATGCTTTGCTCTTGGTGTATAAGAGTCGGATTGATTATGATGCCTAATGAATGATCAATCTTTTGGCTTGGCTACAATGGTTGTTTGGACTGTCTAGAGGTAGCATAGTCTTAAACTTGATTGTGAAACAGGGAAAATCTCTGTTTGGTTTGGCTTGTGCAAAGTTGAAATTAGGATTAACCAATAATTGAATTTCCACTAGTTTAGTACTTTTTTTTTTTACAATGTCTCAACTCAAGTTGAATTTAGTGAATGAAGAAAATCGTCAGAGTTTTATTCACGGTGAATTAACCCAGATAGAAGCCAATAACATAATTAGTTATAGACTATTTTGACCTGACTAGAACATGGCTAGTTGTATACCATTAAATAGTTCCAAACCTCAAGATGTAATTTCGTGTGCTTATCAATCATCATCTCTTATTTATAAATACTAGTTTTCATTTCCAGGTGTGTTGCACGTATTAATTATAAAATAATAATTGAAATTAATTATAAGTAAAGAGGTTAAAACTTGATCTATTGAAATTAATTATATAACACATCCAACTGACCGAACCTGATTTGACCAGAAAAAGTAAATGACCTGAACCTGTTCTATCCAAACCCGACAAACCCATAATCCGAATGATCTAAGAATATTATAAACTAAAATTATGTTTTATTCAATAAAATCCAAATTGTTATAATTTTAACCATTCTAAATTATCATTTATTCAATAAAATTTATATTATTATTATAATTTTATTAAATTTTCTAAATTTCATTATATGAATATAAGTATTAATTATTAAATCAATTCTAAGAATAATTTATGATAAATTTATAATTAGTAATTTGTTTATTTTACATAATGAATAAATAATAATAATTAATTAGTAATTTCTTGACAATTTTTTCTATTAGGTTTTACTATCGTACTAATAATCTCACCGGTAAGGGTTGTAATTTTATTTTCATTTTTATGGATACTTATATTATTAATTAATTTATAATTTTAATTGATGTAATGAAAGAATATAAATTTGGATATTATATAACCAACATTTATTTGAACACATACTCCCAATTCATAATTAATTATGTATTTAATATTCAAAATTAATATATAAAGGGACACATGTCAACTCTTTAACCCCGTATATGCAGTTTGTTAAATTTCATCGGTAGTCGATTGTAAAATAAATCGAATAATAAATATATTAAATAAATTTAAGAATTAAACATTAAAAAATTCAAGGCTGACCCAATTGACCGAGTCATTAAGCCGAAAAACCTAAAACCCAAAACCCGAATGACTTGAGGGCAAAACTCGAACCTACCTAACCCTAGGCCCGAGAGGCGAATGACCTGAACCTAGATTATCCGAAATCCGAATGACCCGAGAAAATTACCTGACTCATTTGAGTTAAACCCTGATGACCCGAACCCAAAATTCATCCAACCCGCCCAATTGACTCCTCTAACCTTATAAGTCAAAGGAAATAATTGCATGTAACTCTTTTTTTTTTAAAAAAAAAACCTTTAAATTCTTGTCATATACTCCAATACATTAAACTACCAATAAACACTCTAAAAATATAAAAAGATCAATCACAATAATTAAATTTGCAATAAATTTTAACTTATTTTTAAAAAAAGAATAATTAATGATTGGGCAACTTATTTTAACTTTTAAACTTGATAATAATACTTCTATTAGTTTATATTATAAAATTGGAATGGGTCCAGAACTATCAAAAAGTCTCCAATTTTTTAAAATTAAAATGGTAAAAATAAAATATTTATAAAAATATTGAATTTAATTAAATAAAAATAGAGTTTTAAGCAGAATAACTGTAAAAGTTTATTTCTAACAAAAAACTGTAAAATTTAAACAATGTCATTTAAGAAATATATTTTAAAAATTCTAATATATCTAAACTTTTTAATTAAATTAGTAATATCGTAAAAATAAAATAGGTATAAGGATATTAGATTTAATAATTAAATAAAAATAGAGTTTTTAGTTGAGTAAAACTATAAAAGTAAAATAGTAAAATGGTAAAAATAAGATAGTTATAAGGATATTAGATTTAATCAAATAAATATAGATATAGAGTTTTTAGTTGACTAAAACTATAAAAATTTAAACAATGACATTTAAGAAATATATTAAAAAAATAAGGGTATAATAGGCGATTCAAAAGTTTAATAAAGGTATAATAGGTGATTCAAAAATTTTACAAAACTCATATTTTTATATATAGTATAGATTTACTAGTAGATCAGTAGTACATTTTAGACCATGATCATTCATGCCTGAATAAAAATGATTAGGATTAGAACCAACTGATGGTCAATTGAAAGAAAGGTCATCACAAATTCCTCTTCAGTCTTGTTTCAAATGGAAAAGGTGTAATCCTTTGACAATGCATCCACCATCATTATACACCATGCACATTATTAAATGTTCTTTACCAAGAGTATTTTTGCTCGGATAATTTCTTCTTTTGGAATGATTTTACATATATAATAATTGACCCCAATTACAAAGCAATAGTCAATAAGAATAAAAATTTAATAACTTCCAATGTTTGTTAACCAATATATTGATAGTCTCTAAGGACATTCCAATAGTTAAAATTTGAGAATTTATGTAAAAAGTCTCGAGTTTGAATCTTAGATTAAAGGGGTTTAGATTATTATTAAAATTTGAGATATATATATATATATATATATTATATACAAGTCATATTAGTTCGTGATGGCGCTACGGGCATTCTTTGTTTTAGAATAGTGCTTGATTAACTGATTGAATAAAGAAATTAATATAACCAATTATATAAGGCCCTCAGACATTCTTTGTTCTAGAGTTGTACTTGATTAATTGATTGAATTATATAAGGTTGTAGTAAAAATGCAATTTAAATGGATTAGTTTTAATGTTGTCTCTTGCTATTGGCATAAATCTTTGTAAGCTAACTTTTAAGACATGCAAAATTAAGAAGGTCAAAGAACATGCTTTTATTTGTAAGTAATAGGAAGTGCAAAGAAGTAATAAAATATGTTGTTAATTGGATAATAATAGACGCATTGAAGAAAGAGTGACTTAATTCAGAAGGGAAAAAACATTGAACGATCCATGGTGAAGGGATGGAGAAGGAGAAGAAAGAGGAAAGAGATGTGAAGGTGAAACAGAGGGGAGTGATGAAAGATTTGATTTTTGGTAAACCTGAAGATTGATCAGCACCGAGGAGTTGAAAGGAAGCAACAACTGTGTTGGTAAGAGGAAAAACGAAAACAGATGGAGAAACATTAATTAAAAACAATTAAGGAAGGGATCAAATGAGTAATTACAAAAAAGGGTAGCAGGGAAAAGGAAGAGGGAAACACATAAATGGGCTTTTTAGTCATCTGAAAAATGAGAAAAGACAAAAAAAAAGCTTAGTAATTTCCATGGGTACTAAAAATAATATATACAAGCAGTGCGGTCCACGCTTGCGCTGCAGTCATCTTCGTATTAGGGCTATATTTTTTTTAGTTGTTTAAGTCGGTTAGTAAGAAGATATTGCATTGGATGTAAGTTAATCAGTTAGGAGAAACTCATACGTCGAAATAAATAATTCGCATATATATAGCAAATAATTCTACTCCATCTCTAGGTAATTCATCAAAATAAAGCTAATATTCTTCTCCTCCATCTCTAGATAATTCATCAAAATAAAACTAGTATTAATTGTTGTTTGAAATGTATGTTGATTATCTAAAAAAATATAGTACGCTGTGGTCATTTTTTAATCTTAATTGCAATTGTTAAATTAATGAACTCGGGTAGGTGGAAGAATTTGGCTTTTGCATAAGGAAGACCTAATTTTTTTGTAGTCAAGGAGCATGTATAGTTATTGTAAGAAAATTGAATTAGTTGAGAGCATTTGCAGGAGCATATGTAATTTACACAATGCATCACAAAATGGTTGTGCTTAACATTGGCTAACTGTGCTTTTGGAAATGTGAAAATATACTAAACATAAGCAACTTCTAGAAATCTCAATAAAAAAGAAGTCGAATGATAAATAAAAAAAAACTTTTTGTAAAAGAAAAGAGGAATAAGGAAATGTTAAATTTAAGTATCAAATAATATAATCAACAAATAAATCCAGATTTACCTCAAAATGTTGCGGTGAGAAGTGAAAGCTCCCCACTTTAGGTTATGTCATCCTAAGGCGCTGCTAAATTGAATGGAAGGATCTTATCAACGTCCACCTGGAACTTTTAGGAAACAGAACATAGTCCATGTGAAACCAATTCAGAGAAATGTTAGGGAAGAAGAAATCCACCCAAATAGAAATGAAGACGAAAGGAAAACAGAACTGGAATGTCAATAGTTTACCCATGAATCAACCATTATTGGGATACATTTATAGCACCAATCTTTTGGAATTCCGGCAGAGGAGTTGAACCGGTAAATCCTAATATCCACACACAATAAAAAATGTAATTAAAACACACTTAATTATAAATATAAAAATATTAAATTACAAAAAAGGGCAGTTGGAAAAGTAAGAGAGGAAATTCATCGAGGGTCTTTTTAGTCACCCGAAAAGTGAGAAAAGACCATAAAAAGCCAAAAGGAGACACCACATTAATCCTCAATTTGGCCTTTAAGTAATTTCCATAGTCACTAAAAATAATATATAGTATATATAGTATATATGGTTAATTTCACACACACTAATAATATTAAGGCTAGGTCTTTTTTCTCTCGAAAAAGCGTTCTTATCTTTGCCCTATGACGGGACGATGTTTTTTTTCTATGAGTTCCCTCCTCCCCTAGGTATCTCGGTGGAGGTTTTCTCCTGGTCTGATAATGATACTATTCTCCAAATCATATCAGATAGCAGTAGGTTTCGATTACCCAAATCTTATCTTCCATCAGTTTTTTTGAAATTTGATTTTGAATCTGATTTCTTCAAAGATTATTTTTTACATCTATATCTTTCTCTTCCTTATGGGGTTTGGGCTTGTGTTTTACCATTGCTGCTTTGGTTTTTTTTTGTTTCGATTGCTTTTGTTTGATTTTTCATCAAAGTTTGAAGTCAGTGTTCTATCTATGGCAGCGGCAGAGCTTTCCAATTTATCTCTCCAGGAGGGAGACAAATCTAAGGTGGTTATTGGTCAGGATCTATTGGAGGAAGGGGATGGTGGAGTCCAATTTTTCTCCTTAATTGGAAAATTTTTCTCTAAAAAGAGACCGAATCTAGAAGGGATGCGTACCGCTTTGTTTAACGCTTGGAAACTTGAAATGGGTTTGATTAAGGAGGTGGGGGAAAGGCTCTATATGTTACAATTTGAAGACGAGGCTGAGAGGGATTGGGTGGTGGTCACACAGCCTTGGCATTTCAACAGAATTTTCTTGGTTTTGAGAAAGTACGATGGAGTGGAGAAGCCAGAGGCGGTGGACTTCACGTTTTGTCCATTATGGGTAAGAATTTTTTATCTTCTTCCAATTATGATGACAGCAAAAGTCGATGCTGTTGTTGGTGAATCTCTTAGGCCGGTAATGGAGGTTGATGATCAGTGGGGCAGTTTCATCAGGGTTCGGGCCAAGGTGGATGTAACAAAGCCGGTTCTAAACAAAACTACAGTTGAATCACCGTTTGGAGATATTGAAGTTGAGTTTAGGTATGAAAACATGTCGGATATCTGCTTGGTTTGTGGGATGTTTGATCATTTGAGTGAAAATGATTGTCCGGTAGCTATTGATATGAGAAAGAGGCAAGGTGTCGTTATTAAACGTTTTTCTACTCGTATAAAGGCAGAACCACCTAAATTCAAAGCCAGCAGGTTTTGGGGTAGGGATGGCATTTTCCGCCTAGGTGCTTCAACTTCTCGACGATCAAGTCCTTTATGAGTCACTTCGGGTACATCGGTAAATTCAGGTAGGGGAATTCGTTTTTCCCAACATTCTCTCTCGGTGGGTGATAGTAGAAGAGTTGGCCGTGCCCATGTCGACAACATGGTGGTGAGGGGCAAGCAGGTGGCGCGTGCCCTTTTTCCTCGGGATGAATCATGTGAAATAATTTCCAGGATGCCCGCAAAGGAAGGACGACAATTGGTGGAGCAAGAAAAAACAGTTGAAGTAGTTGAGAAAAGAGTGGAGTCGGTTGCAAGGAGAGTGGAGTCTTCAGCGAGCTTCACAAATGAATGGGATGAACTCTATGGTGACTTGGGTTTGCAGTTTGAACCAGCCCTAGTGGACCCGGGTAGTGGGCCTTCGAATGTAGCCCAAGATCAGGTTACAAATGGGCAGGTTAGTGGGGTCAATAATGTAGGTAATGATATACCTGGAGTGGGTTTGGGCTTAGGAGAAAATGGGTTTCAGCTGGATGATTCTGTAAGGGAAATTTTATCTGAACTAGCTACCTCTGTACCTTTTGTTATTGGCTCACATTCTACTGCAGCTACACGTCCAGCTAGGAAATGGAGGAAGGCTGCTCGCTCCTCCCACAATCAGTCAGGTGCTGTTTTAGCAGGACAAGGCAGTGGAAAGGAGGGCAGAATGTGAGCGTCGGGTAGTAATACGATGGGTCCAATTGGTGGTAACTATGTTAAGAGGTCTCGTGAGCATGCTATGGAGGTTGACTCAGTGGCTAATGGAGGTCGATAGGCTGAGGTTATAGCTACTAATGGGGCTAATATTCCAACAGGGAATCAAGGGGCTGAGCAGGGTGAAGATGGGGCTGAGCAGAGCAGGGCAGAAGGTGAAAATTCTACCAATGTGATAACGACGATGGTGGTCAAGGCGAATCATCTTCGCCGATCTCCATGAATTGCTTAGTATGGTACTGCCGAGGTCTCGGGGCGTCTCGTGCTGTTCATCGGTTAGTTGATTTAATAAAATGCAATAAGCCTTGTTTTTTATTTCTTTGTGAAACTAAGAGAAATGTTAGTGAGATGGAATGGATTATATCCCGTTTAGGTTTTGATTGTTGCTTTGTTGTAAGTTGTAATGGCCGGTCTAGGGGCTTTGGCTTTTTTATGGATGTCTGATAGTAATGTTTCGCTTTTATCGTATTCTTCTTTTCATATTGATGTTAGTATTGGAAATGATGTTAGTAATATGTGGCGTTTTACCGGTTTTTATGGAAGGCCGGAAACTTCCAAAAGGCATGAATCATGGACTCTTCTTCGTATGTTATGTAATCGGTCCTCTCTTCCTTGGCTTTGTGCTGGGGATTTTAATGAGATAATTTCTAATACAGAGAAAGAGGGAGGGACAATGAGGTCGGCTAGGCAAATGAATATGCTTAAATCTGCTATTGACTATTGTGGTTTCCATGAACTTCCTGTAGAAGGTCCGATGCTAACTTGGCATCGTAAGATTAAAGGAGAGTTAGTTTTTGAGAGATTTGACAGAAGTTTTGCTAATGATTCTTGGTGGAGGATGTTTGCTTTTTCGGTGGAAAAGCATTTAGTTTCCACAGGATCGGATCACTTACCTCTTTTGCTATCAATCTCTAATAGGGAACATGTTCTTGGTAATAAAAAAAAGGAATTTTAAATTTGAGGACATGTGGGTTTCCCATATTAATTTTGATCAGGTTGTTAAGGAGTCCTGGAGTATGTCTAACAATGGTTTGGTGGGGAAATTGGTTAACTGTAGTGAGGCCTTGGAAAATTGGAATAAGTTGGAATTTGGAAATTTGCAACGTAATATTACAAATAAGAAGAAAGAGTATGGTGCGCTTTATTCAAATCGTGAAGGGGGAAGTATATTGCAGTTTGAAAAGTGTAGATTGAAATTAGAAGATTTACATAGGATGGAGGAGTTACTTTGGCGCCAACGTTCTAAGGCTCTATGGTTAAAGGACGATGATCGAAACACAAAATTTTTTCACGCTATTGCAAGTTCTCGTAGAAGGAAAGGTTTTATTACCCATATTCAAAATGAGGCGGGTACTATTTGTTCTAATCCTACAGAGATTCGAAGCGTTATATTAGATCACTTTAGGAAAATTTTTTCAACGGCAAGCCCAAGTAATGAAGCTATTCAGAAGGTGCTGCAATCAATGGATGTTCGAGTAAATGTTGAAATGGGCTTAAGGCTGGAAGCTCCTTTCACACCAGAGGAGGTTAAGGGAGCTGTTTTTCAGATGGCAAGCTCGAAGGCACCTGGGCCAGATGGTTTTTCTTCGGGATTTTATCAGAAATTTTGGCATATTGTTAGAGTGGATGTGGTTAATTTTGTGTTGGACTTTCTTAATAATGGTAAGCCACTTCCTGATATTAATCACACTAACATAGTACTAATACCGAAATTGAAGGAGCCTAAGGTGTCTTCTGATTTTAGGCCAATTAGTTTATGCAATGTGATTTTTAAGATTATTTCAAAAGTCTTAGCCAACCGTTTGAAAAAGATTCTTCCTTCTGTAATTGGAGAAAATCAGAGTGCTTTTGTACCTGATAGGATGATTTATGACAATGCTCTCATTGCTTTTGAAACTATCCATTTTATGAGAAATAAAAGATCAGGTAGACAATCTCATATGGCACTGAAATTGGATCTTAGTAAAGCTTATGATAGAGTTGAGTAGTCGTTTTTGGAGGCGACAATGAGGTCTATGGGCTTTCCACAAAGATGGATTTCACTTGTAATGAGGTGTGTCAGATCAGTCTCTTACTTTGTGCTTGTTAATGACACGCAATGTGAACATTTTTCTCCTTCGAGAGGGCTTCGACAAGGGGATCCACTTTCTCCATATTTATTTTTGTTGTGTATGGAGGTCTTGTCTAGTATGATTGATTCGGCCACTACCTTGGTATCGCTTCATGGTATTTCTGTATCAAGATCAGCTCCAAGAGTTTCACATTTATTTTTTGCGGATGACATAATACTTTTTTCAAGAGCAAGCAGGAACAAGTGCCAGGGGGTTTTGTCTTTGCTGAGGGATTTTGAATCTGCCTCGGGTCAAAAAATAAACGTGGATAAGTCCTCCATTTTATTTAGTGCTAATGCTACTGAGGTTGTAAAGAATGATATTATGGGTTTTTTAGGTGTTAGTCGAATTCTTGACAGGGACAAGTATCTTGGTATTTCGATTATGATAGGTAAGTCGAGGACAAGGGAGTTAGAGTTTTTGAAGGACCGACTTCGGAAGAGAATTAGTAGTTGGGAGACGAAATTATTCTCTCGCGCAGGAAAAGCTGTGATGATTAAGGCGGTGGCACATGCAATACCTGTCTACCTTATGAGCGTTTTTCTATTTCCAAAATCTTTTGTGCATGAATTGAATTCTATCATTGCGAGGTTTTGGTGGGGAAGCACAGAGAATAGGCGACGAATACATTGGAAGAGTTGGGAATCGTTGTGTGTTTCGAAGGCTGATGGTGGGTTGGGCTTTAAGGATTTTGAAGCTTTTAATTTGTCTCTGCTTTCTAAACAATGTTGGCGGCTTATTCAAAATCCAGACTCTTTATTTGGACGGTTATATAAGGCCAAATATTTCCCAACCAGTGATTTTTTAAGGCCAGACTCGGCTCAAACCCTTCTTTTGTTTAGTGCAGTTTGCTTGTAGGAAGAAAAGTTATCGCAGAAGGATCTCGTTGGAGGATAGGTTGTGGTAACTTAGATGTTTGGGAGGCTCGTTGGGTTGATAACCCAAATCTCTATCATCCTTTGCCAAGAGTTGAATCAAATAAACCACATATGCGAGTTGCGGAGTTAATGGATTTTGACAATCGGGCGTGGAAGGTAGATGAGGTTTTGAATATATTTACGAAGGAAGATGCGTGGCGCATTTTGAATCTTGTTGTGCCTCATCAGCCGGTTCCTGATTGACTAATTTGGAATGATAGTAAGCTGGGTACCTTTTCGGTGCATTCTGCTTATTACGTTGCTAGGAGTGTATTGGGCCGAAAGGATATGCATGTTGGTAGCAGACTTCCGATATGGAAGTTTATTTGGGATTCAAATGTTCTTCCTAAAGTAAAGTATTTTGTTTGGCGCTTAGTATGGAATATTTTGCCTGTTAATAACATTTTAAGGCAATGGGGTATAGCCATTATAGATGACTATGCTGCTTGTGTGGAGGCTGAAACTTCGGTTTTTCATGTTTTCTTTGGCTGCCATTTCAGTGAACAAGTATGGGAACTTGCTTGTCCTTGGGTTCCAGCATGTCTGCAGCAATGGGATATTGAAGTTGATTTTTGGAACTACTTTATTAGTAAGGCAGCTACGGTAGGGCAACTTAATAGGGTCTTTTATATTCTTTGGATGCTTTGGAATAATAGGAATAGATCTTTACATGATCTATCATGTGCAACGTCTGCTGCTGTTGTGAAGCAAGCTGCAGTTTTCGAAGAACAGACCAGTCATAGTGCAGATGCTATAGATCAAGTAGGTAGCCGACATAGACAAGTCAATTGGTTACCTCCACCCTTAGGCATACTGAAAATTAATTCAGATGCCTCTTTTTGTGCTACTAGAGGACAGGCGGGCTTGGGAGTTGTTATTCGTGATAGTAGTGGTGATGTTGTACTTTCGGATTCGAGGCAGTTATGCTTTGTTTCAGACCCTTTATATGCCGAGGTCCATGCGATACTTTTTGGGTTTGAATTGGCTTTAGAGTATGGTGTGGAGGTCTGTATGTTCGAGAGTGATTCCCTCTCTGCGATAAACGAGATTAATAGGCATGGTGTGTCTTTTTGGGAAAGGGGGTGTTTTGATAGATGAAATCAGGGATTTAGCTTCTTTATTTGACAAATGTACTTTTCATTATGTAAATAGGAAGGCTAATGTTTTGGCACATAGGATAGCTAGGTTAGGACTTGATGATGTGTGGTGCAGGAGGCTTCCTCCTGGCGTTATGTAATCCCGATTCGCTTTCATTATTAATGAAATTCAAACTTTTGATAAAAAAAAAAATTTCACACACTAAATTTTAAAATTTTAAACATTCATTGTAATACTATTCTTTAATGATTGTAATCATCATTCTGCTTAATGAAAACTCTATCTATTTCTCCGAAAGAAAAAAAAAACTGTGATAGGTTAGTAACAATTGTAGGTCCGTCATGTCAATGTAAGTTGCGCACATTGTATGAATGGTGCAATTTCGCTGCACGTAGTTTTGTAAAACCGTTGAGGGAAAAAAGTGGGAGGCAGAGAGAGTTGTAAGTAGGTGCCACCGCGGCAGAGGTCAGAGGTGTGTCTTTTTCAATTTTCCGGCCCTTCCTTGGTTAACGAAGTATCCGCGCCACCCCTTACTTCCAAAGCCTCTAAAAGTTAGAAACAACAATGAAACACCAAACTACAACATGGAACCAAACTCAAATCGAGAGAATCCCCTCCATGTTTTCTCTCTGTTTCAGTCCAATCCCTTAGGCTACTTTTCAGAAACCAAAATTTTGAAAAATGACGGTGATTGACATCCTCTTTGAGTCGATGAGATCTGCAAGAAATATGACAAGTACGATGTCAAAAAGCAACGCGCACTCGCTGCCGACGACGCCTTCGCTGCTCTCTTTACTGGCATCGAGGACGACATCGATAAGGCTCTTGTCAAGTCTGAGATGGCTTCCACGGAGAAAAAACAGAGCTGCCGCCGTGGCAATGTGCGCTGAGGTTCGTCGACTCAAGGTTCGATCAATTGAGCAAGTGCTCAGCTCGAAAAATTGGCCAAAAAGGTGTATTTCTGTTCTTAAATGCTTTTTTCTTTTAGCTCCAAAATTATTTACTTAGCCTTTGCAGAATCAAAAGAATTTGGTATTACTGTATATTATATGCATAAAGCTAAGAGTAAAAAATAAGGGCCTTTTATTAAATTATAGCTTCCCTTTTACAAATGATTTATTCATTTCTATAATTTAGCACTAGTAGAAAGAAGCATTATTAGTAAAGTAATGCCACTATATATATCACTAATTATGAGTTAGAATGTGTAATTCAGATAAGATCCAGCCGGCAGATATAATTGAAAATAGACTATATATAGCTTCACTATATATATCTTATCTTCCCTTTTACAATTCTTACTTGACTGCTAATTGTGAAGGATTAAATATCACTAATTATGAGTTAGAGTGGGATTATTAGTAAAGAAAGTTTGGTGTTCATTTGCCTCTGTTTTAAAAGTTAAGCGTTATCTTGATTTGATTATATTATGCAAACTCAGGGCTACATAAGGTTGAGAGTGAACTCATATATTGCTCTCTAATTACAGCTCAAGGGTATTTCTAAAGAAGATCAAGAAGCTCGTTTAGATCTAGTTCTTGCACTACCGGATAGGATTAGAGCCATTCCAGATGGGCCTACGCCTTCTGCAAACAAAACCGGAGGATGGGGAGCTTCATAATCTAACAAAAACATCAAATTTGACTCATCAGGTAATTGGTGTTGCTAATGCTTCTTCCTCAAGTTACAGTTATCTCAAATGCACTTTCAATTGATTCCTGAATCCAACTTCAGAGGAGCGCTTTGATAGTGATTTTAACCAACAAACTGAAGAGTTCAGAACAATTTAGAGAAGAATATGAAATGAGAAAAATGAAACAGGCATGTAAGATTCCTGATCTTTCATCTTTATGTCAATATCTATGATACTTATTCTTCAATGTCAACAGTGTAACCCAAGTGGTTGCTGCCATCAGCAATATAGATATTGATTATATTAACATGTCTGCAGGATGAAGGTCTTGATATCATATCAGAAGGATTGGATACACTTAAAAATATAGCTCTTGATATAAATGAGGTTTGTTTATTATGCATATAATAATATAATAATTTTAGTTTTGGGATGATATTAGGAGTAACAGAAAATGAATTGTTTGTTTCAATATGTACAGGAGTTAGATAAACAAGTTCCTCTAATGGATGAAATTGATACAAAGGTGAAATTTTCTGTACTTCTCATATCTTTTTCATATTGGCGTTGGCCTAAGAAGCAAATAATCATGGGAAAAAAAATTCATAAACATGTCACTTAATTCTACTATGGTGATTTTACAGGTGGACAAAGCTACATTTGACCTTCAAAGAACTAATGTTAGACTCAAGAAAACTATAAATGAGGTAATTCATACAATGAATAATTTGTTTGGATTTACTAGGGATTCTTTGTCTGGAGAGGTCATAGGATTCCAATATAGCATTTTTTCTTTTCTGCCAGATAAGATCCAGCCGGAACTTCTGCATTGACATTATTCTGCTGTGTGTAATTCTAGGGATTGCTTCCTATTTATACAAGTAAGCTCCCTATGTAATCCTCTTGTGTTTCTGCGCATAGGATTATGTTTCTAGCTGCAAATCCTAAATGCTTTTGCCACCAAATCTCAACTTATATTTGAAAATAGACTTATTTCTGTTTTCTGACAAGTAATGAATACACTTTAATTATTAGCCTCCATATAATAAAGTTATGAGGTTTGGAGTCCAAAACCATTGGCTAAGAAAAATGGCTAAGTATTAATATCCCTGTTGGGCAAGAATATCCAATTCTTTTGAGTTGAATGCAATCTCTTATGTGTCTGTGAAGATCATTCTCTGGAACTGCCTGTATAAATATAGAAGAAGCTAGGGAAAAAAAAAAATCAGCATTGTTTATGAGAACCGCATCTTATTTTCAATATTTTTCTGTTTGAGGGAACTAATAAAAAATCTCTCTTTCTGTGAGATTAATAGAAACTTCAGTCTATTATCAGCTCTTTTTGCTTTCTTCAGCGTTACCTGCTCTTAAGAGATTAAAGCTAGTTTAATTCACTTTGATTAATTTGAAGGCAAAAGTTTTCCCTTTATTCTACTACCTGTTTTTTTTTTTTTGGCAGAATATTCTACTACCTGGTTTAGGTGGCAGAATTACTATCTTCTAATCATGTGTTTAGTGAGCTCTGTGCACTGAAACATGTTAAGGGACTTCTTAGTGATTAATAGCTGTTAAGATGCCAGTTTTTCTTTGATCCAATATAGAAAAGGTGTTTAGTTATTTTATTATAATAATAATTGCATTCATCTTTTCAAATATATATTTCACAGTTTCAGTTTTTTTTTTGGTGGATAGTACTTGAACAAAATCATGAAAGAATTCCTTTCCGTGCACATTAATTAAATTGAAGATGGGTAAAGAAGTGGTCATCTTGTGCTAAGAGATGCTATTCTTGAGTTGACCCTGCAATATTTGAATTAAAAAATTATTTAAGTGAATGTTATTCTCCTTAAATACCCCCAGACCAGAGAAATTTAACTTTGTTCTGCAAGGGAGAAATTGAAGTTAATGACTCGCTTTTATGGCTTGCTTTACTTTAGATCTGCTTAATAACTCTATCAAGCAAACAATTAAATTTTTATTTGGATAAATAACAATTTAAAATTGTTTAGATTACTTTATGTGTTCATTTTTGTGCTTTTGGCTCAGAATATTTTCTAATCTAATTAATCTATGATGCAGTGTACTGCAATGAATTGATTTTGAAGGCTCCTTCTACAGCTTTCAGTGATTGCAACTTGGTATGGTATTAATTCAACTTGCAATCTGTTACTCATGGTGTCCTCAAGAGATCATGTTGAATTGAGAGAATTAAGTGACTGCTAGATTTTTTGTCTCCATAATGGGACATGATCTTTTTGTCCTGCAGTAAAATATGTGATTGCTTTTAGCATTGGCTTGCCATTTCAAAATATATAGTCTGTTCCTTTTAGAAAGTAGTATTTACTTTGACAGCTTCTTGTAATTTTTAGAGACTATTTTTAGCAATAACATATTATCAATTCAATTTTACTGCAGTTTCAAGTCAGAAAGCTCACAATTACCACTACTTCACATGCCTCACCTGTAGATTACAAGAACAACATATAATACAAGAGAATGGTGATTAGACTTGATCATCGCCAGCAATCAGAATGGTGAGCTGATCCCCCGTGCCCTTCTCTACATCATCTTCTTTACATGATCAGAAATTTAAGATCCTGATTGCATCAATTCTACAATGAATGAAAGCCTGTTTGAAATGTTTATTGCCTTAAGCATATACATGTGAAGGCCAGAAATTAAGCTCATTGAATTCAATGAAGGAATCTGATGGGTAGGGGTTGTAGGTCCCATCGTGGGGTTGGTTCTGGCTGGAGTAGTTCAAATTATTTTTTGGCAGTATGTCCATAGGCAGGAAATCATCATTTCTTTTGTCATTGTTTGGTTTATTGCCAGATGGAATGATATTATCTTCCCTATTACCCTGAGTAAGTTTTCTTTTCAGTGGGTTAAAATAATTGACTGACGAAAAATCTAAAGTAGGCAAATTCACTTCATCTGAACCTTCTTCACAAATTGAAACAAAGTTGTTATTCTTGCTTCCTTGGAATGTGGCAGTGGAATTGGTCTCCATAGGAGACAAATCTTGACCAGCGAGCACCAAAGCTAATACTTGGCAATCTTGATTTAGGCAATCTGATATCATGTCGGTTCTCCTGTACATGAATGTAGGTTGTACCTCCTCAATCGTGGGTGAGTACCTCATTAATTCTGTGCTGCACCCGTCTTGAACTTCTAATGTGTTTTTTGAGATGTTGCCCTTTTTCCGAACCCGACATAGCACCCAATCATCCAACTGCAGAAACATGATGCAATGTTTTTCAGGCATGTACTTAGATCAGCCTTTGCAAAATTAGTCTACATCATAATTTAGAGATATTTGAGATAAATGTGACATAGAAAGTGGAGTCAGAATGGGAGAAAGAAAGGGAGGTGGGGTGTGTTTTGGGGGTGGGAGGAGAAAATAACCTGTTATATCATGCTGCCAAAGCCAATTATAGGTCTCATTCTTACTTTTATGATATGTAGATACTATGGCTCCCTTGGTTATTGGAGAGAATTTTGTGGATATACTTTGGCTTCAGGTTATCTAGCCCAGATAAAAGTAAAGACTGGAAACTTTGAAAAAGTTCAAAAAGAACTTCTATTTCCCTCACTATTTTCAATGCAAAACAACCTATCTTGTAGTATTTTTTAGAACAAGCAATCTCCTAGCATGAAAATACTATATTCCTATTAAAAGATGCTGTAGGAAAGTATGTTGGCAACTAGACTTATGTGCATCATTGTCACTTACTCTCATAGATCCTTTCAACCTTGAGGGCTTAATCAGTGTCTCCAGCAGCCTATACTCATTCATAATCCACTCTGTCTTGACTCCTTTTGGGGGTCTACCTGTGTAAAAGACCAATGCTTTCTTGACTCCAATATTCTTTGATCCAGAAGAAGTTAGTATAGGCTTGTCGGTACCGGTAGCCTTCCAATAACCTGAAGCTGCAGCTCTATTTGGCCTTTCTCCATTTGGGTATTTTCTGTCTCGTGGACTGAAGAAATACCACTCATCTTCTCCAAATGAAGCTTTCTCTGCAAAGAGTGCGGTAGTAGAACGGGACGAGGTTAGTATTAGAACATGATAATATGATAGAATTAGAAATGAGTATATACGATGATTAGGTAGTAAAGAACACAGACTGGGTAGCTCCCATGGATTATATTTATATAGATCTATTTCAGCAATTATAGATGCCGGGAGTGGACGTGATGTCACTTTGTTTCGTAAATAATAAATGATGAGCTCCTCATCAGATGGATGGAACCTAAAACCAGGAGGGAAATGAAATTTTGAATTGGGTTCTCTCTCCATGGAGGATAGGTTTTCTTCTTGTTATTGTAGGCGACAATGGAAAGACCTAGGAAATCATCAAGAACAAGTGTTGATCAAAAGAGGAGTATTTGCAAGCTCAGTAACAAGGTTTTATATATGGGGCTACTTGGTACGGATGGAGACATCATTTAAGATAATAAACAATTAAGATTAGATAGAGTTTACAGAAACTGTATGGTAAAACTTGTTTTGGCTTTACATTGTCAGAAGTTGAAAGTGATATTTGTTTACAAGCCTCTTGGAAGCAACATTGCTTTATTAATTAGTAGTATTGTGTTACTCCCTTGATGATAGTGTTAGGGCACACTTTGATTAATTAGGATCTTTAATTGATCCTAATTTGCCTATTGAAATAGAGAATTAATGTTGGCATAAAGATATATGGAGTTTGGTGTTGTTATGGTTGCTCTTTCTGCAATATGTTTCTAAACTTAAAATTACCTCAATTTATTTTTACTTGAAATACACAATTTATCTGTTCGAAAATTATAGACTTAAATGAAGATGGTTGTTTGATAACTTCTATCTTATATTATGAAGCTTCATATTTCCATTATTGTTTTTGGTGATTGAATATAAGAAAAACCTGCAAACTTTCTCTGGATCATATTGGTTGTTGAAGCAGCTTGATTAGACTTTGTTTTTTGGTCGATTCATTCATCATCCTATTTAGCATCGACTTAAGTTTCCAAGTAATTTACCTTATGCTATGTCATAATTCTGCAGAAAAATTGGATGCAAGAAGGAAGAAAAGATGCTATTATTGTCTTCATTCCTTTCTGCAGCATTGGTTTAAACGAGCCATGGTCTGTGGAGAAGTAGAAATTTCTTATTGCCTTTTGGGAAAAACATAATAAAGCCATACGAGGAGAACAAACCGCTGCCTCTCTGATTGGGGTTTGTCAGTTGGTGTCTTTTTCTCTAACTTTTGCTTTGAATCTACGTAGTACCTAATATTCTTCATAACACATCTACCCTTTTGCATGAGATTGAAGAAAAAAACCCTGATTACAGCTTTGATCAAATGTCCCTAATCGCGTTGAAATTAGAAATTACGTTATCAATCTATCAGTTTGCGAATAGTAGCTAACGATTCCTTCTTCGATGAGAACAAAATCGATGATCCCAAGGTCTCATTTTCTTTGTTAATGGAGACTATATGTCTGCTTTTACAAGCCTTTATTATAAAATTAACCTTGTTGGACTTTGATTTATTAATGCAATTCTCTCTTGATTCGAATCCTAGGTGAATATTTTGTTTCTTTCTCGATCAATATATGGCTAATGAGTAAGGAATTAGCATAGATCATATGCATAAATTAATTCTTCTCTGAAAAAAAAAACTGAATTTGGTGGAACATCTGATGACTCGAGTTTGTAATTTGCAGTTTTTTCATTTGTTCAGTCTTTAGTACTTTATGTTTTTTCATGAAAGACTAATAAAAGCCAAGTGAAAAGTGTGGACGATAAATGAACATAAGTGCAACTGGAGAAATGAGATTAGGCCAACAAAGGAGTAAGAGTACAAATTAGTAAAATGATTAGTTCAAAGTTTTGCAAGAGAAATTTCTGTGCCGATTTGTGAATTTTTTTTTTCTTTTAAACCTTATTCCTTAATACATACATACCTTGCGTTGCACGTATGTTAATCTATACTATATTAAAAGTTAATCTATACTATATTAAAAAGTATGACATCTTGTAAAACTTTTGAATCGCCTATTACATCCTTATTTTTCGAATATATTTCTTAAATGTCATTGTTTAAACTTTTATTTAATATGTCCTTATAACCATTTAATTTTTACCATTTTACTATTTTAATTAAAAAACTTATATATTAGAATTTTTTAAATATACTTTTATAGTTTTATTCAACTAAAAACTATATTTTTTATTAAATTAAATCTAATATTCTTATAACTAATTTATTTTTACCATTTTAAAAATTAATTAAAAAACTTAAAAATATTAGAATCTTTTAGATATATTTCTTAAATGACATTCTTAAAATTTTACGTTCTTTTTTGGAAATAAACTTTTAAAGTTATTCTACTAAAAACTCTATTTTTATTAATTAAATTCATTATTTTATAAATATTGTAATTTAACATTTTAAATTTAAAAAATTGGAGACTTTTTTTTAAGGTCTGTACCCATTTCAATTATAATATAAACTAATAAAAGTCTTATTATCAAGTTTAAACGTTAAAATAAGTTGTCTAATCATTAATTATTCATCATTTTTTAAACTAATTAAGTTAAAAATTTATTTAAAATTTAATTATTATGATTGACTTTTTTCAATTTTGGAGTGTGTATTGATTGTTTAATGTATTGGGGTGTATAACAAGAATTTAAAGTTTTTAAAATTAAAAAGAAGAGTAACATGCAATTATTTCCTTTGAATTCTAAGAAAAAACAAAAGAAAAAAAAACTTAAAGGAGTCAATCGGGCGGGATTCGAGTCATACTCATCTAGGTATAGGTCAAATGAGTCAGATAATTTTCTTGGATCATTCGGGTTTCGGCTCATCTGGGTTCAGGTCATTCGGGTCTCGGGTCTGCTGGATCCATGGTTTTAAAAATTGGACCGGACCGATCCGACCAATTGAACCAGATACCGGAGGCATCTAGGGTTCGGACAATATACCAAGTTTCCGGTCTGCCAATAAGTCAACAAATGGGTTTTAACCGGTTCAATAGGTGGTTAGACCGGAGAACCAGACCGATTTTAAACATGTTGACTTAAATTTAAAATTTTGAAAAAAGATTTGCTGGTATTGGGATTTGAACCCATAACATAGTAAAAAAAGGTTAGAAACTACTTAACCACTCTACCAGAATGCTTTTTATGCCATTGTTATGCAACAATTAATATTTATTATATAGAAAAATCTTGTTTTGACCTCAATTGCCTTATCAGATCGGGCCGGCGGTTGGACTGATCGGCTGTCGATCGAAACCTTCATTGGTTCTATGGCCGATCCGGTTTTAAAAACCTTGGCTGGATCTAGGGTTAGGTGGGTTCGGGTTTTATCCTCAGGTTACTCGAGTTCTGGGTCTTTCGGGTTTAGGACTCGGATCATTGGGCCAGTCTTGAATTTTTAAATGTTTAATTTTTGAGAAAAAAAATTCTTAAATGTTTAACCATTTTAAATAAATTTAAGAATTAAACATTTGTTTTAATTATAATTAATTTCAATTATTATTTTAATTTTCTTTTAATTTAAACACGATTGGTCACGTGCACCGCACGTGAAGTGAAGACTAGTAAATTATAAAACATAGAAAGGAAAATAAAATTATTTTTGTTATTGGTTTTCATGACATTTGATTGAAATGAACACAAAAAATTATAGGAATTTGCAAGAATTTGCATTTTATATGATGAATTGAACAAAATTAACTTGGCCCACGCCAGACACAATAAGCCATTTGCTTTTGATAAGACCTTAGGCTCTTGGTCACGGACGACAGAAACATGTAGTCAAGTGTGTTTTCCACTCCAAATATGTATGTCTAGCTTCTTTTTGACAATGCCTTGTTTAATGTTGTTTAACTTGTTTGTTTTCGAAGACTTCGTTTCTATTGGGCGGAAAGTCATTCTTTAAACCATTATTATATAAATAAAGATGAACCCCATTAACAAATTGTATCAAGCACATCTTTTAGCAAAAATGACTTCAAACTCTCAAGCCAAACCAAGATTGTTCTTTCTTATTTTTTTTTTTACTTCTTACAAAATATGGGGAATTATCATAAAGTGTAATGAGAAGATGAAAAAGACCATTTGGTGTGATAGCTTTAAATAATTCCTCAAGAAATTTAATTGGCAAGATATTTTCCAATAAATATAATGAAAATAAAGTGATTTTTGTTTTTTATCCTTAAAATTATTTTGTTTCTTCTTTTCCTAGCTCCTCCATGTCTCCCCTCCATCATTGCTAATTCCCTCCCATTGATCCGGATTCTAAACATCCGGTAAAGATTTTTTTCTTTCTTTGTTTTTTTTTTCTCAAATAGAGACAAATGTTAATTGCTTTTTTCTAAATTAAGGCAAAAAGATACCAATCTATTTACACAAACCCATGGACCACGGTGATGCAATTGATACTAAAATTATCAATGACAATTGCAATATCCACTCTTCTATATTTCCCAGGCCTTAGAATTTTCATTGGGTTATGTTGAATGTCGGTTTGGTTGGTTGAATGTCAAAATTGCAACTCAAAGCACCATTCATGCATCCAAAGATTTGGTTCAATTACGGAATTTGGTAGCTGACTTTCTTTCCTTTCATCCTGTCTAATTCTTTCACATGAAAATTCTTGGGAATCACTTGAATTAATTGTGAATAATCAATTATCAGGTTGACACCAATGCAACATTCAACAAATTTTTTATGCTTGGATAACTTGTAGGCTATCTATTTCACATAAATTTGTAGTGAAGCAATAAATAGATGCAAAAGAATTAACAGTAACTCTGTTACAGATATAAAGGGAATTTATTTGGACTGAACTTATACCATATTCTATATCCAGTTATCCACCAAAGCATATTACATGGCAATTTCAAAGTCAAAGGAAGAGTGAAGCTATGGATAAATGCAAAAGAATTAACATTAACACAGTTACATAAAGGAAAATTTGCTTTGGATTTCCTTCTTGCTTAATTTTTTTTTGGCCAACCTTCTAGCTTAATTAGAAGTAGCAAAAGCCCAATGAATGAGCATTAAAGAAAGCAAAAAATTATGGTGGTATGAATGGAATACAGGTTGCACATCAAATAAATAATGGTATTTCTTTTAATTAGTTTAGACATGGATACGAATGTACGTTAGAGTAGAGCTCTACAATATTCTACAGAAAAGAATGCCAGTATTTGCAACTAATATTTGGCCTTGATTGCTGATGCTAAATATTTTAGCTGCTATGTTTTGAAAGACAATTAATCAAGCGTTGCAAAATAAAGTAGAATAAGCAAAAAGAAACATAGAAAAGTAAAGGGAAACTACAACTACACTACTTCATTAATGGTTTGGGACCGAATTGTATCACCACCAACTTCCACGGCCTCTTTTGTTTCAATTTCCTTTGGTTTAACAATAATTAAGAAAATCGATTGATGATAGAATACCAATAATTAGGAAAGGAAGGAATACTAGTGCTTGATGATATATATGGCGTAAGAAGAGATTCTATAAGACCCCCTTGAGGTTTCTCTGATCAAAATTATTCTCTCTGGCAAATAAACGATGAAGGCAAAAAACCCAATTTGTGTTTGTAGCTTTGAAATACTGAATGCAGCGATTATTGCTTGGATTGTTTCTATTACAAAGAGCTCTTTTGTTCCGAAAATATTATTGGAAAATCTCTAGGCTAGTTTCTTAATTGTTAACTTTGATTAAGCCCATTCGATTGGGCCTTCTCTTACTCTTTGTTAGTAATTTTAGTTAAGTCAACTTTGGTTAGCTTTTTATTGATGTGGTTGATTGGTTGTTTGGTTTATTGATCATCTATATCTATTAGTTAAAGTTGCTTTGGGTTAATCTTCCTTCATGATTACTCTTACAGCCATTCACCATGCTTCTAATCTTATCATTATCAATTTTTTCCGGTTAATTTATCTATTCTTTTTTCTTGTCAATTCGTAGTCTTGTACCCGATATGGTTTTTAAGGCTCTCAATGTTTTCCTCTCTATACATCACATTAGTTTTGAGTTTTGTCAATTTATTTTATTGACCTTAGGAAGGAGTGTATGTTTCTAGGATTTTGATTGTAATGGTTTAGGGTAATTGTCGTCCAGGGGGTGCGCTCCCTTTGATCACCCACTTCGAAACACCATATTAGTTTTGGGTTTTGTCAATTTATTTTATTGACCTTAGAGTGTATGTTTCTAGGATTTTGATTGCTTAGAATAATGGTTTAGGGTAATTGTCGTCCAAGGGATGCGCTCTCTTTGATCACCCACTTTCTCTTTTCTCCAAAAAACACATTTTTTTTCCTTTTCAAGCTCTAGTAGAACGCAAAATTCCTCAACTTCAACTCTCAGAAGGGAAATTAAAGGATTTTGGGCTCAAAAATTAAATTGAAGGGGAAAAAGAAGTGGAATTTACGATGAAGACTAGGCTGTATGGCCTTATTAATCAACTAGGTTTGTATACGATCGACTCTCCTATCTTCTTTTACCTATTATTAAATATTTTTCTTTATTATTCTTAACAAATTTGGCAACCTGTTGTTTTCCACTGCATTCTTTTTATATATGATATATAGATTACTGCAATTTGCTGTTCAGTTCCTCCCTTTTCACTTCTAATATTTAGTTTATGAAGTTTGTGTTTGATTAGATGGATAGAGGAAAAGAGATTAATTTAAGTCTTTTATATAATGGGTTTAGAGGAAAAGACAAGTTTGTTTACATTGTTTGTTTTGTCTTGTTGTGTCTCCTTCAATTTTCCAGGTATGATATCAATGGCGTTGAATAGTTTTTGATTGAATGAAATTTTTTCTGATATTGATAGTTATTCAATAATGTGGAATTTAAGAGAATTTGTCCTCCGAAGGACTACATACATTTTGATTTCTCTTAGATTATTATTTTTTCCTGATTTGAAAGCTAGATGAGTCAATTGTTTATCCACTATTCGCTCCACTAAATTAGAACCCTTAGAACTATTAAAAAAACTATAAGACTATAATTTTATAAAACTACAATATTTAGTTAGAGTAGAATTTAACAGAAAAAAACTGAGTCTGCAAGAAATATTTAATTATAAACTGAGTCCCCATATGGAATTGAGTTTGCAAGCAACTTAATTGATTTAACTATATCATTTTCAAACAAGTTTTAGATATGAAGTAAACAAGTCATTTGAGTAACAGAATACATTATAGTACAGAGTGAAAACCTGTTAGAAAATGGATTAACTGAATGCGTATTCATTATGAGAGGGAAATATGATCATATAGGTATGAAGATATGCAGGAAATGTCCAGATACTACTCCTAGGAAAACAACCACTACTGAACAAATGACAGGTTAAGAAAACCCACATATACTTCTTTTTATACCAGTTATTTAATTGATCTTGAAGCTATCACTTCCTCAATTAGAATGGTCTAATAATTTTAGCTTCTTTTGTTGTTTATTCGATAACTGTTGTGTAGTAGGAATGGTCCTTCTATGCCAGAAATGTTGAGGAAGAAATAATTCTTACTTGCACGTTATTTATGGATAAGAATATTAAGACTTAGCAATGTTTTTGGATTATTATTAATTCCAAATTCTATTTTTTATTTATTGTTATTTTTTAGGGAACTTCACACTGGAATTGTTTTCTAGAGTCCACTTGGTAGATAATTCTTTTCTTGAGGGCGTAAATTGGTGAAAACCGTGTCGAACCATGACTTGAGGAAGACTACGTGTTTCTTGATCTTTAACCATATTAAATTTAGTATCAGGGTATGAATTTCTTCACTTCTAAGTATTAAGTAATAGAATTTTTTTTCTTTGCTATTTTTGGTTTCTGGATATTTGCTTATGATTTGCTTATTGTTGTTGGGCTTTTTTTTTCTTTTGTAATAGTCATTGATTTCCGATTCCCGTAATCTCTTCAAAGAATTAATTAGAATTCTTGATGACAAACTAGAAGACAAGTTCAGTATCTGACTTAGAATTAGAGAAAAACCCACCTTTAATGATTGAAATGTTTTTATTTAAGTCTAACATGAAATTACAGTGAAATGTTTTTCTTATTTATTTGAGTCTAATATGAAATTGGTTCTTTTGGTTTAAAGTAGTAAAATTAATTGGAGTCTGAAATGTTTTGTGAAGCAAATAATTCAACAATATAAGGCTACTACTACAGGTTTGATCAGATTAACGCCTTAATAATCATGCACTTTTGTTAATAGAAATATTATAAAAGTGTTTGAGTGGTTAGAATGTCTGAATCAAATTTGTTATAGACCACATGATCATCAATATTATGCATTTCTTCAATAATTGCTTAAGATGTATTTTGATTGTTACTTACATTACTTCATTCTAATTACATGAATAGTCTTCGGCACAAATTAATTAAGACCTCAGTTACAGGAATAAGAAAAAAAATGGTTTACATGTTTTTGCTAATATCGATAATAATATGTATTAACTTCCAATAAAATGTTGTGGGAAAACTCTCCCTTGCTATGTTTGTTCTTTAATATTGAATTACACTTCGATTCTTATTCAGGAAATATGGTTTATAATATTTGTTCTTTCTCTATTATATGTATGCTGCTTTCAATAAAGTGACGTGAAAAAAAAACCCTTCGCTGTGTTTGTTCTTTAATATTGATTTAGACTCGGATTCTTATTTAGGAATTACAGTTTATGATGTTTTGTGCTTTCTCTATTATTGCATACCAACAAGTGATATCTATGAATCCCCTGGGTTATAGCAGTTACATTTGGCTCTTCTCAAATCTCCGAAATTCCTCTTTCCAACAAATAGTGCACACCGAGAATGAGATCACAATCAACTTACTAAAAGTGTAGAAAGCCATTACCATATGAGAGGTTGATCGCTGTCGTCAAGCAGTCATAAAATAAAATACTGAACTAACTCTAATTGGTAGCTAGGGCAAACACAGGTTGATCCCACAGAGAGAATTATAGGCTCTTTTCAACTCAGGTTGTCACAATAAACTCAAGTAAATAGGGGTTAAGCAATTAATATTAAACAGAAAGCAAATTAAATAGAAAAACAATAGATAATAAACATCCTTCCAACATAAGATCAATCTCACTCTTGACAAATAAAATTCTGGATCATCGGATCACAACAAAAAAAACAATTCAATTCAGTCCTTGGCTAAGAATAAGATTACTAAAGCTTCTTCTTACCTTAATCTATATCAAAGATAATTAAATTGCTACTAAAGCTTCACAAAGATAATCCTTTTATTAGTTACCTAATTCAATACTAAACCTTCTTGAATCATGCAATTAACAAGGCATAAAGATCAGTAGATATACCAAGCATTGGCTCTTGGGTAAAACATGAAAGCTGTAGAGCTTGGAGTCCTCTTTCCAACGGTATATAATTTGCATTTTTCTGAGCTCCAGATCAAAAAATATGAATTTTATACCGAAACTGCATTTGTGAATCCTCCGTTGACTAGGATTTGGAATTTCTTCATCATTAATTATTTACTGCATCATAATTGTTGATTGGGCTTAAAACTCTTCTTTAGGCTTTAAGACATCTGAATTGGGCCTAGAGAAATCAGATTTGGGTCTCCAATGATTCAGGCTTCCTTCTGGGCTTCATGGGCTCAAATGGGCCTAATGGGCCTGCCGGGCCAAAATCAGTAGTTTCTCCAAATTGATACAAAATTGCTCCAATTCTTCATAATCTTAAACAATAGCTCCAAATGGGCCTGAAATCACAAATATGAGAAATATGAGTCTATTTACCCTCATACGACTACCAAAACAAGGCAAAATCGCATAGAAAATATAGCACAAATTAGGTCTTATCAGAGGTACACAATATGAACATTCAGATGTGTGAATTTCATTTAGTTTTACAACTTCTAACTATCTTTTGAAAAATCTAACAGGTTGAATCAACAAACCACCAAGGTATTGAAGAAATGGAAAGCACAACCTTTTGAATTAGAGGATATGTTTATATCTTTTAGTTTTAACTTTGCATGTTTAAGTTATTTGCCTTTAGAATTAGAGAGTATATTTGTAAGAAAGGACATAATTTATATGAACTCAGGAAATAGTTACTTTTGATTTATGAAATTATGTCAACTATAATTTCCTACAATATCATCAATCCCCATTGTAATGTGAGTAGATTCAATTTATAGATACAAGTTTTCTCTTGCTTCTTCACTACACAGAATTAATTCATTTATATAAATGGAAAATTATTTCCAGAAGTATTTACAACTTTACATGAATTGAATAATAAAAGAACAATGATGCAATATATATCTACTAGAAATAACTTAATGCGTTAAACAATTACGAACGAAATCTAAAGATGCCCACAGCGCAAGCGTAGGCTGCCCTTCTTGTTAATTTTTTAATAGTACAAGAAATATTAATTTTTATAAATCATATTAAATAAAAAAATCCAAATCGAAATAAATAAGCATTTTGTAATAAAGTTTAATAGTATACGGTTTAATAGTCTATAAAAATAAAGTTTTCATTCTAATCTTTCCTTTTTCTTTTGGCCAGATTTCTAATCTTTCTCTACTTTAATCTTTTTGTTGATATATAGCATTTTGTAAGTTCACCATCAAGTGTGACCAATGAAAAATCATTTCCCCTCAATATATTTATTTTAGATGTAATATAATTTTTAGTGTTGTCAATAAGAATATTTACTTGTAAAATTTTAAAATTTTGTTCTTTTTAATTTGTGTTTTTTATTATATTTATATATTTACTAATTAATAATAACATTTTAAATTTTTAATATATATATGTACATAATACTTCATCACCTCATAAATTTTATAAATACTAAGTGCTTTATTTCTATATTGAATAATGAAAACTTATACATTACACTAATAATAATTATCATAAAAAATACAAATAAAAATACATTATAATAATTAAAAAATACATTAAAACTTGAGATATTAATGATGTATTTTTACTTGTATATATTCAATGGTTAAGGTTATTGAAAACCTATAGACATTATAATGTTATAAACAAATTGGCTTTGTGGCAAAAAAAAAAAAACAAATTGGCTTAAGGGACAAAATGGCCCCCAAACTATCACAAAAGGACAAAATGGTCCTTGAACTTTTATGTGACCAAACTCCATTCAATGACGGTCTAAATTGTCCCAAAACTGAGAATCAGATGGCTTAATTGTCCCAATCAAAAGTTTAGGAGTCATTTTGTCTATTAAGTCTCAACAAATTCAATAACTTTTATTAGTAAACTTTAATCAATAATAAAGGTCAAAGGTTTATCAAATTAAGTAATCACATTTGAATAACTCCTTAATAGCTATAGAAGCTATTAACAAATTCAATAACTTTCTTAGTAAACTTTTATCAATAATAAAGGTCAAAGGTTATAAAGAATACTTTCATAATATCAAATTAAGTAATCACATTTGAGTAACTCAAATTAGGAACCTTACAATTTTACTAATTTTAGTAACCTTTCATCTATAATAAATGTTACAAATTTTTCTATCCAAGATTACTAAAAAGCTACATTGAAACCAAAAAAACTTATAGTCTAACAATAAATTCAATAACCTTATATCATAAAATTTAGTTCCATTTCATCAATATTAAAGGTACTAAATTTTCTCATTTAAAGTAATTATAAAGCTTTAAATTTTAAATTAAATGTTACGATTGTAAGCTTACATTTTTTGTCATTTTATTAATAATGAAGGTTACCAATCTTCTTACACCAGACTACTAAAAAATCTATGCAGATTATGAAAATGCTATATTCTTATATCAATAAATTCAATATTTTGGTTTCTTTTCATCAATAATAAAGGTAATTAACAAAGTTTGTTATATTAGCAAAAACTCTACATAGGTTTTATCAGTAAATTTAATAAACTTATACTCTTAGTAAGTTTTGTAACTTTCATCAATAAGCTTACTAATTTTCTTATTAAATTTGGGCTAATTGCTCAATTAAGGGTAAAACGTTTCGCTCTCGGTCTAATTTGGGGTATAATCTTTTAATTTGGTCGATTTTGGGTAAAACGTTTCAAAATGGTGTCAATTTGGGGCATGACGACAATTCCATTAGTGCGTGAAATTCACTCACCGTTAAATCTAACGGTTAGCGTTAAAGCTATTTTTAAAAAAAAATTTATTAGTTTTATTTTTCTAGTCTTTAAAAAAATGAAATCCGGTCAAAAAATGAAAAACAAAGAAAGAAAATTTTAAAAAGGAAAGAAAAAGAAAATGAAAAGAAAAGAGACGAACATAATTGGTAGAAAAACTTGGTAAAATATATCCTTCTTATCTTTTGTTTAATTATCTCTTCCTGGGAAGGATATTGATTCGTTGCTTAATTATATTTTTTCCTTTTTTATTTGTTAAATCTATTCAAACTTTTTCTCCCCATCATTTTCTTGATTCGGTTTTTCATTCTCATGCGCAATAAAACCCAACAAAACTTCTTTCTCTTCCTCTCTTTTTTTAGATAGAGGGATCATGATAATTTTCTTCTTCATTTTCCTCTTAGTTCTATTCATTAATAAATTGTATAACCATCCAAAAATCAGTTATTGTTTTCCTCAAAGAAAAAAAAAACAGTTCTTGTTCATGAATATTTTCATCCATGGATTCTTCAAAGCAGCGATTTCCATCAAGTTTTAGGGAGGTTTAAATTCTTGAATTTCTTTAGATCTAGGCTTTATTGATGTTTTATTGGTGAATCTAGTTTCGGATTTGGCTTTAAGAGGGAGAGTAGAGTAGATCTGGAAAATTCAGCGAGATTTGGAGAGAGATTAGGATTCCGACACGGTGGGGCATGGTAGCCGTCGGCGGAGGATTAGTCAGAAAATGTATGTGTTCTTGATGTTATTTATGATGTTCATATTTTTAAGGTTTTGAAGAGTTGTTTGATCTAAAACATGGTAGAGAAATATAATAAGAAGTGTTAGTAAAATAAAATTATTTTATTTTATAATATAATTTGTTATTTATTAGTATATATACTATATATTATTTTTAGTGACTATGGAAATTACTTAAAGGCCAAATTGAGGATTAATGTGGTGCCTCCTTTTGACTTTTTTTGGTCTTTTCTCACTTTTGGGGTGACTAAAAAGTCCCTCGATGAATTTCCTCCCTTACTTTTCCTGCTGCACTTTTTTGTGATTTACTATTTTTATATTTAGGCTAGTTGCTCAAATAAGGGCCTAACGTTTGTCAAAATGCTCAAATAAGGGCCTTATCTTTTAATTTGGCCAAATAAGGGCCTAACGTTTGCCAAAATGCTCAAATAAAGGCCTGATCTTTTAATTTGGCCAAATAAGGGCCTAACGTTTGCCAAAATGCTCAAATAAGGGTCTGGCATCGAAAATTCTCACCTAT
>AWUE01012348.1:0-21786 GCA_001974825.2 Corchorus olitorius
ACCATTTCCTTATTTCTTTTTTATTTCACAATTTTTTTTCTACATTTCCAAAAGCACAGTTAGCCAATACTAAGTACAATCATTTTGTGATACATTGTGTAAATTACATATGCTCCTGCAAATGCTCTCAACTAATTCAATTTTCCTACAACAACTATACATGCTCCTTGAATACAAAAAATTAGGTCTTCCTCATGCAGAAGCCAAATTCTTCCACCTACCCGAGTTCAGTAATTTAACAATTGCAATCAAGATTAAAAAAAAACCGTAGTGTACTATGTTTTTTTAGATAATCAACATACATTTTAAGTAAACAATTAATATTAGTTTTGTTTTGATGAATTATCTAGAGATGAAGGAGTAGAATATTAGCTTTATTTTGATGAATTACCTAGAGATGGAGTAGAATTTAGGTAATGCACTTTTAGAATGAAAGAGAGGTCATGTGTTTTGCTTTATATATGCGAATTATTTGTTTCGATGTATTCTCCTAATTGTTTAACTTACAGCTAATGCAATATCTTCTTACTAACCGACTTAAACAACTACAAAAAATATAGCCCTAATAAAAAGATGACTGTAGCGCAAGCGCAGGCCGCCCTACTTGTATATATTAATTAATTAACGGTAAAATTTAATACCTACCATAACATTAAATTTTTGTTTCTTTACAAAACATATGCCACGTGTCATATCAAAGTATATGATTGATAAAGTAACGCGCTTTATTTGATTGTGTAAGTCACTCTTCGTCTAAATTGACATCTTGCCCTGAATTGACACCATTTCAAAATGTTTTGCCCAAAATCAACCAAATTAAAAAGTTTTGCCCCAAATTAGACCGTAAGTGAAACGTTTTGCCCTTAATTGAGCAATTAGCCTTAAATTTACTACAAAAACTAAAATGGTTGCAAAAAAAGTTTGAGATGCTATTATCTGATTTTGTTATCTTACATTGGTTACCAATTTTCACATCTAATAAAGTTACTAAAAATTACTATAGAGGTTATAACTTCAACGTTAATAACTTCTAAAGCTTTTTCTTAATAAAAAAATTTATTTTTTTTTATTTTTAAAATATATACATAATACGTCATTACTTTCATAAATTTATATTTATGTACATAAAATGCTATTCTATAAACATTTAATTTTTATTCTATTTTATAAACATATGAATACGATAAATCTATTTAATGGTTAAGATTTGTAAAAAAATTTACAAAGACAATCAAAACAATTTACTGTCAAAAATTTTTTTAGGGAAGTACCATTAAAAAAATTGTATACCTTTACATTAGTAAACTTTTATAAATAATGAAGGATATCAACTTTCGTATCTAAAGTTACTATAAATGTTATAAAGGTTTTTTTTTAAAAAAAAACTATGAGGGCTTATTAACAAATTCAGTAACTTACATAATAATTTGAGTAACTTTTTTTTTCAATAGTAAATATTATCAATTCTCTAATCAAAATTCTTTGAAAAAGAATTATAGTACTAATAACAAATTCAATAAGCTTACATATATCCTCAGTAATTTAATAACCTTACACCCATGTAATTTAGTACCCTTTGATCTATAATGAAGGTTATGACCATTTTTTTCCCTTAATCTCCCACTTCATTTACAAAACAAAAAAAAATAAAACACAGCTTTTTTTTAACCAATCTTATAGGTGAAATAAAATGAATATGTAGATAAAAATACTATCAACAAATTACATAAACTTACATATTTTTTAGTAATTATAGTAATAGTAAAATAATGAAAGTTGCCAATCTTACTATATAATATAAGGTTACACAAAATGTTACACAAATTGTCAAATATGCTATAGTTTTATCAATAGTTTCAATATCTTGCGAAAGAAAAGGTTTCAATAACATTACATCCTTAAAAATGTTATAGTTCCCTTTCGTCAATAATAATGGTAACAAATCTTTTATTTGAGGTTATCAATTATCTATAGAGGTGTTATGATTAAAAAAAAATCAGTAAATTTACATGCTTAATAAGTTTTGTAAGCTTAGTAGCAAAAACAAAAAAAAGTTTTGTAAGATTTCATTTAAATGAAGAAGGTTATACCAATCTTCTTATTCAAGGTTACTATTCTTCTTATTCAAGTTTACTAAAAAAAACCCTGTAACGGCTAACAAAAAGATTGAGATGCTAGCTATTAGCTAATTTAATTTGTAATCTTACATTAGTAACAAATTTTCTTATATAAGATTATTAAAAAACTGTAGAAGTTATCAAAAAATTGAGATGCTATCAACAAATTTAATAATGATATGAATTCTTAATAAAATTATTACATTTCATCAATAAAGAGGCTATTGGTTTTCTTATCAAAAGTTAGAGTATTAAAAAAAAACTATTTTAGTTATCAAAGAATTTATGATATTAGCTACAAATTAAGTAATCTTATACCCTTAGTAATTTTAGAAGCATTTTGTTAATAATGACGGGTGTTAATTCTCTTATCTAATGTCTCCATAACCAAAAATATTATATATACAGTGCAAACTACTGTATATATAAAGTAGATAAGAGATAAGAGAGACATTAGATATATATAAAGTATATATAAACTACTGTATATATAAACTACTATCTCCCACTTTGCTTTACACAAAATTAAAGTGTCATCAGCATATTGGAGATGAGAGAACATCACATTTCCCACCTCGACAGCTTCAAATAGCCCAATCTGACAAGCTTTCTGAAGTAAAAGGCTCAAAGCTTCGCCAACCAAATTAAAGAGGAAAGGAGATAAAGGGCAACCTTGTCTAAGGCCCCTTGAACTTGTGAAATTCCTCCTAGCCGAACCATTAACAAGAATGGATATAGATGGCGTGGAAACACATCTCATAATCCATTTAATCCACTTGTCTCCGAATCCTATCTTCTGCATAACAAACTGTAGGAAGTTCCAATCAACACTATCATAAGCTTTCTCAAAATCAACTTTAAAACACACACCTCCCTTTTCATTTTTCTTCATAACATCCACAATTTCATTTGCTATAAGGGAGCAATCAAGAATTTGCCTACCCTTTATGAAAGCAAATTGGGAATCACCAATAACCTCAAGTAGCATCGTTCTAATTCTCCTAGCAAAAACCTTAGCAATGATTTTATGCAAGCAACCCACAGAGCAATATGTCTATATTGCTCAATCTTCGAAGCACCATTACATTTGGAGATCAAAGTAACAAAGGAATTATTAAAATTGTTGTTAAACCCCCTGCCATAGCAAACAAATTCCATTAAATTCCCTTTTAAAAATTCCCACTGGCTTTTGATGAAACTCAAATTAAAACCATCGGGACCAGGCGCCTTATTCCCATCACAGTCTTTAATAGCTTCCCATATCTCTTCCTCAACGATAGCCTTTTCCAACCACACAACCTTTTCACTCGAAATAACTTTAAAGGGACAATTTCAATAACTTCAGCAGCAGTTTTAAACTTGTAGAATTTCACAAAAAAGGAAGAAATACCTTCTTTTACTACATCAGGTTGCTTAATTGCTCAATTGTTCTCTACAATAGCCAAACCCAGATCAAAAAAATCTTTATCCCATATAGAAATTAGCCCACCAGCTGACCCAAAAGCAAAAGCCACCTTACTATCAAAATTGTTATTCCCCCAAATAGAATTAAGTAATCTACCTTCAACTATATCCAACTCCGATTCTTGAAGCATCAAAACATCAGCCTGATATCTAACAACCATCGATCTCACTGCTTTTCTCTTTTCCCTCCTCCCCAAACCTCTGATATTCCAAGACAACAACTTCATCAGAAAAATATACCCTGCAACAAAAACCCACTATCGATTATTCTTCATTGTTGAAAGAAGCCAACCTAGAGATTATTTGGCCTCTATCTTCACAGAACCTTAATCCAAGAGTTGAACTAACATCGAAAGTCTCCTATGCTTCATGAATCAGTACCTCATTCCTCGAATGAATATCCTCATCAGACAAGGAAATATCCGTGTTAAAATCTGTAATGGCTTTATCACCTAACTTAATTTTAGTAACTCCTCTCTTACACTTTTTCCTTTTCTTCCTTTCACAGATCCGACACTTAAACCATTTAAATCTCTTGTCTGCATAATGCATATCTAAAGACCCATAATCTCTCCAAAGCCCATTTTCACTTCTCATTTCTACACTTAGGCCATCCTCTTCTGGGCTTGAGATAGAGTAGCTGAAATGAGGGCCCGAATCAGTAACATTGGGTTTCTCAACAAGGTTGCCAGCCAAAAAACTAGCCGAATTAGACTCACCAAAGGTATTAACCTCCAATTTCCTATTAATTAAGGACTCTTCCAAATTCCTAGAGAAAAATAAGCTCTCTCCCACGATCTCCTCATCCATCACCTTTAACTTGCTGTCATCATTATCACAATCAATGTCCAGCACTTCCCTCGATTCGAGGCCCTTTCTTTATCCTCCTCAGAGAGAGAGAGGCTGCATTTGTCATGCCCCAACCCGGAAGTCGAGCACGGACAACCGCCGTGGTACCTCGAAACATGTGCCGACCGGTCACATGCACCAAGGCTCCACGAAGCGTTAATACCAGATAAAAACAGGGAAAACACAAATAGAGTAAAAATTATAAAATAATAATTGTTTCCAAATCAGAGTTAAAGCGGAATTATCAAAATCGAACACAGTAGTAAAAATGCTCCAAAATTTAATCGGAAGATAAATACTAATAGATAAAATAGCGGAGTAGATGCAAATCGAAAACAAGGAGCGAAAGATATCATAAAAGAAAGATACTGCCAGTGGGACCCATCTCGTAGTGAGTAGTACCTCTAACACCAAGAATCACAGCCTATGCCACCGACTCGACCGTCAAAGGAAATGCTGAGTCCTAACTACCCTGAAAACACAACAATTAATTGAGGGGTGAGTACACGATTTTACCCAGTGAGTGAGCCACCCTCAAAAGAGAACTATAAGAGGGTGTGGTGCACTCACAACCAAAACAGATAAGAAAACCAAGTTATAAAAACATGGTTAGCAATAAAACAAGTACAAGAAATCATTTATCATTTGCATAAACAAATGGACTGCCAATAAAACCTATCCGGAATGACCTTGGCCCGAGTCAACCGCCAGAACCATCAGGGGCATTTTCGTCATCATTAAATAACTAGGAAAAATATCATTTTTCTTATTTTTCGAAACAAGTTCATTCACCTGATGTTAGCTTGGGTCCGGTACTGCGTAGTGGCCGCAGCACACCCAATTTAGCTCTCCCATGCACACGCCGAACCGGTAAATAAATATGGCTTGTCGGGCCTGGAGCGACAAACCATGTGGATCCAAACTCAATTCATGGTTCGCCAATCAAGTCTAACTACTAGCTTGTAAACCACCAAATTAGCCACACGTACTCCCTGGACTGCGTCCAATCCACAAGTCCCCGTATGCTTACCGGCAGTTCAAAACCATTTTCAAAGATCGCTCATGCACCCAAAACAATTTATTTAAAACAATTTATAAAACAATTTAATAAAACAGTAATAAAATAGTTCCTCAACGGGTTATCCGTTGAGGTCAGTCCACTCACAGTTTAAGGGACTCGTTCAACCCAAAGTCAATCCACTTTGAGCCTAGCCGATGTCTCGATCAGCGCCTTAGCCGTCTGATTTAGAAGCACGTGCAACACAAGAAAATCATTAAAACCAGTATCATAATCAAAGTCATAAACCAAAGTAATAAATCTGAATAATAAACCAAACAGTCAGATAAAACATAATAAAATCACGAGAACACATAACCCAGACTCCATGATCTCACTTAAAAGATCTTAGCATGTCTACAAATGTCTTTCAAGGTTGTAAGACGAGTTTCAAATTCGTAATACACTTCTAGAGTTAAATTAATCATTTCCGGCGTTTAAGGGTAAAAAATGTAATTTAGTCGACTAAGGGCAAAATGGTAATTTTGACATATTGGGTTATTACGATGATCCTCTAACCTTACATGTTCGATTAATGTGATTAGATAAGCCAAAACCTTTTTATAGGCAAACTCTATCATGTCACAAAAAAAAAAATCTAACTAGGCGACACTTCACAAAAATAGTTATAACTTGCTCGATTCTCAACTAAACCCAACTAAACCACATCCATTAGAAAGTTAACTCATTATACTTAGATTTACTCCTAGAGACCATTTTCAAAATCTGCCGCCATCATATTCAAATTTCACCTTAATTCCAAAAGTTCCCAAAAGTATTCTGTTTTCTGGGGACAACTGTGCAGCCATAAAAATGGTCATTTTTCTCTAGTTTCACATAGAATATCAACTTCTTTTCTTCTACAAAGTTGTAGAGGGATCTAAACCTTACAATTTAGACTCAAGAATGACTCAATTTGGATTCCTTAAAGCAAAGTTATGCCCCTCAAAAGAAGGCTGCCCGAAATGAAACTAGCCCCCCTGTTTTCATTCCAGCATTGCGACACTTGGGGAAAATTGGCATAACTTCAACAATATTCAACCAAATCAAGTGATTCTAAAACCACAAGAAAACTAAATCATTAAGCTAAAAATAGTTCCAAGGAAGCCACAACAAATTCGAGCTATAACCATTTCAAATTGAACCTCAATTTTACGATACAATATTCCAAGCCTTATAACTCAAATTCCGGGTAGTATTAGCAAAACCTTATTTAACAACGTTTTTTCCAAATACAACCACCTACAAGACTGTTAAATTTCATAATTTTTCAATATCATTTATTACTACAAAAGACCTCAAAACCGAACCCCAAAAATCAAGATTCTTAACACCAAACTTTTGCTTACTCTCTTTCAAGCTCAAAGACCCATCAATCATCATATGTTTCATCATAACTTAAGAACCCTAAATGACAATTTAAGCATCCAAACTTAAGGAATGGCCTTAAAGTAATGAAAACTAGCTTAACTTCAAGAAAGGATAATAACTTACTCAAAGATGGTTGAACTTCAAAGTTTCCCCACCAATTACCTTAGCTCCTTCAAATCCATCCTTAGAAAATCCTTGAGGCTAGATGATATGATTGTTATGGGGCTTTGATAGGACTTAGAACAAGCTTTAATTTGAGTATAAGATCATAAGCTTTGATGGTTTGTCACGCCCTGACCCGGAAGTCGAGCACGGACAACCGCCGTGTTATCTCGATACACGTGCCGGCCGGTCACGTGCACCAAGGCTCCACGAAGCATCAATACCAGATAAAAATACCGAAAACATGAACATAGTATAAATCTGAAATACTGAAATTTGCAAATCAGAGAAAAGCAGAAACATTAAAAACAAATACGGTAGTAAAAACATTGCAACATTTGAAACCGAAACCATAAGTCAATAGAGAAAACCAAAAATCGAATTAAGACAAAAACGAGGAACAAGAGATAGCAATAACAAAGACAACTGCCAGTGGGACCCATCATGTAGTGAGAAGTACCTCTAATTGGAGGGATTACAGCCTACGCCACCGACTCAAACGTCAAAGGAAACGCTGATCCTAGCTACCCTGAAAGCACAACAAGAATTTGAGGGGTGAGTACACGAATGTACTCAGTGAGTGAACCACCCTCAAAAGAGGATCCGAGAGGGTGGGGTGCACTCACAACCAAAACAGTTCATAAAACAACAATTATAAAATCCAAATCGTCAATAAAAACGAGTACATAAAATCATTTATCGTTTCATGAAACAAATGGGCTGCCATTAAAACCTATCCAGAGTGACCTTGGCCCGAGTCAACCTCCAGAACCGTCAGGGGCATTTTCACCATAATCGAATAATCAGTAAAAATACAATTTAGCTCTCCCATGCACACCCAATTTAGCTCTCCCATGCACACGCCGAACTGGTAAATAAATATGGCGTGTCGGGCCTGGAGCGACGAACCATTTGGATCCAAACTCAACTCATGGTTCGCCAATCAGGTCTAACTACTAGCTAGTAAACCACCAAATCAGTCACACGTACTCCCTGGACTGCGTCCAGTCCACGAGTCCTCGTGTGCTTACAAACCATTCAAAACCATTTTCAATGATCGCTAATGCACCCAAAATAATTTATTAAAACATTTTCTAAAGCATTTAAATAAAAACAGTAATAAAACGTTTTCTTCAACGGGTTCTCCGTTGAAGACAGCCCACTCACAGTTCAGGGGACTCGTACACCCCAAAAGTCAATCCACTGTGAGACTAGTCGGTGTCTTGATCAGCGCCTCAGCCGTCTGATTGAGCACGTGCAACACAAGAAAATCGTTAAAACCAATATCATAATCAAAATCATAAAACCAAAGTAATAAACCAAATCAGTCAAATTAGATGGAATAAGATCCGAAGACACACATAACCCAAGCCCCATGATCTCACTTAAACGATCTTATCATGTCTATATAAGTCCTTCAAGGTTGTAAGACGAGTTTTGAATTCGTAATACCCTTTCTAGAGTTCAATTAATTATTTCCGGCGTTTAAGGGCAAAACTGTAATTTAGTCAATAGGGGTAAAATGGTAATTTTGGCCGACCAAGGGTGAAACAGTAATTTTGATATCTTAAAGTTGTTACAGTGATCCTCTAACCTTACATGTTCAATTAACGTGATTAGATAAGTCAAATCCTTTTCTAGGGGCAAAGTTGTAATTTTATCCCTTCGAGGGTAAATTGGTCATTTTCACTTATTATAGGTTTCACAACGTACATATGAATTCATTGATGTGAGCAACATAGTCGAAATCTCACGATTCCACCCTTAAGGGTAATTTCGTAAATTTGATGACTAAGGGGCATATTGGTAATTTAGACCAATGAAGGGTAACATTGTAATCTTACCCAAAAGGATCGCTACGGTAGTTTCCCAATCACCAAGGTGCGATCTTGAAAGCTAATTACTCGTATCATCCTAACAAGGGTAAAAGGGTAATTATACCTATCGAGGGTATTTAGGTAATTTTACTCTCTTATAATACGGTGACATTCCTTACGTGTGATAGTTATTGACCCTAGTCAGTCGGATTCAAAATCTTGTCTTAATAGGAAGATTAGCGCACTTTTATTAATTAAGGATAATAAAGTAATTTACCCACTCGAAGGGTAAAATGGATATTTTATGGTCCTACGAATAATACGGAGAAGCGCGAGAATTATTCGGACAAATTATCACAACCGATGTGGTTGAATTCTTTGAATTCCTCTTCAAAGGGTACTTTTGTAATTTAATATCTTAAGGGTTATATAGTAATTTTACTTGCCCAAGGGTAAAATGGTAAACTCACTTCTCAATATATTGGACCCAATTATATTGATATATTTTCCAAATTTTCCTTTTTATTTCCTTATTTATTATTTTTATTATTTTATTTTTTTTCCTTTTTTCTTTTTCCTTTTTCTTTTTTTTTCTTTTTCTTTCTCTTTTCCTTTCTTTTCTTGGCTTGGGCCTGTTGGCCCAAGCCTGGCCTGGCCTAGCGCGCTGGGCCGCGCCAGGCCGGCCCAACAGGCCCTCTTCCATCTTTTTTTTTTTCCTTCTTCTTTTTCTTCTTTGCCGGAACAGTGAACACCCACCGGAATCTGGAAAATTCCAGATTCCGAACAGCCCAACATTTTCCTATTTCCCACCAAAATCTACACCATTTAACTATATTTTTGCCTCTAATCACTTCCATACACACTTCCAAGGCATTAACTTATCAAATTAACAACAAAATCTCAAATTTTACTTACCATGAATCGGATTAAACCCATCCTCTATCCTCCTCCTTCTAATTGCAAAAATCATCATGCTCCATTGAAACAAAAACATCCTTTAACCTCCCAAAGCTTTTAGGCTACAAACAACTTAAAATGAAAAAATTGCTCATGAAAATCTCTTCTTTACCTTGCTTTGAGTATCCTCCAAAAGTCCAACAAAATGTCACTAAATCTTCAACTAATGGTGTCTGTGGGTTAAGCGCCACATGGGCTTCAATTTCATAAGTTTGCATGTGCCATAGGTCTAAAATTTTGGAATCAATTCTTTTGGGTAGAGATTTCGGGTAGTATAGGGGAATAGGAGAGGAAAGTGACGGGTTTAAGGAAGAAGAAGTGTTGGAGTGTTTTTATATTTCCAATCAATTGGAAAAATTATCTTCTAGTCCTTACCATTATCAATTTGCTCAATTTAGTCCCCATGCCTTCCATTAACTCAATTGCACACTCATTTTAATTTTTTTTTTTTTGCTCCAAATTTTAATTTATGATACAAAGTAAATTTTATGGTATTACATGGTTGGTGGATGAAGAAATCAAGACATGCAAGTAAGAGGAGGAAGAGTTTGGAGAAGATGAAGAAAAGCCTAGAAAATTCTCATCTTTTTGGGGAGTGTGGCTTGTTAGCTATATATATATATATAGGGCTAACATACCACTTGACATTTAATCTCTTTTCAATTTAGTTCTCCTTTGTTTTTCCTTCAATCCTTTAATATTGATAATTTAATCCACATAATTCATAATTTCCCAATTTCTTGTTTTCTTAATAATATTCTCATATTCAATTAACCATAACTAATTTCATTTCTTCATGAAAACCCCAAAAATATCTTTTTAGAATATATGTCCTCTAATTTGTATCTCCTTCAATTCAACCCTTCTTTTCAAATTGCTAACTACTTCTATATTGTTTCAACTTGACTTCCATTACAACAATTAATTCCTTAGTAAATGATGATCTTACTTTCGTAAAATTGATTACTAGGGACGGGTGTTACAGCTCTGCCCCCCTTAAAGTAAATTTTGTCCTCAAAATTTGCTCACCAGTGTAAGAAAAATAGTTTCTTCATTGTAGACTTGAACTCCCAAGTTACTTTCTCCTGATTAGAATATTCCCACGAGATCTCGACCATCGGAATTCACTTTTTCCTCAACATCCTTTTCTTGTCTGTCTAGGATCTCCACTAGTTATACTTCAAAATTTCAAACTTTCCTTTAACTCTTTGGAAAAGCTTCCAATACCTTGAACTCAAATATCATTTCCAATTCTAAATCATAACTTTCATTCACTGTAAATATGAACTATATTCCTTTAACAATCCCAAACAATGTAACCATCATAATAAGCCTTCCATTATATCATACTATCACGATACATCTCTTTCTGTGACTTAACCACACCCTTGAGAAAATTTGATTTCTCCATGACGATCCAATTGTCCCACTACCATTGAATCAAAAACGTCACCTTACTCCTAAACCAAGTTTACATCTCATTATATATTTGTCAAAGCAATCACAACAATATATCACCATAATATTAATCCCTACACCATATAGACTCAAGTATACACAATAACTTTGTCTTAATGTTATTCAACCTTTACTACACCTTTCAAATTGTAATTATACTCGAAGTTCTCAAATTTCCCAAAACCTTCATGAATCATCAGATTTTTTTCCCGTGATGAGTAACTCATACTTTCAAAATTATTTGATTAATCATTATCCAAATTCTTTAGTAGTCCCAATGACTTATCAAAAACAATCTCTTGAGAAATACCATTCCATAATCCATATAACATCCTCCAAATTTTCACTTATGATGTCGTACAATTTCCAAAATCCATTCAACTTGATCCTTGCAAGATCAGTAATCACCAAAATATAATCATCATCTTATATCGTTACTTAAATCATCATTTCTAATCCATAAACAATCTTTCTGTTTAACCGTCCAATTAAGCTCCATTATAATAACTTTATAAAATTTCATTCAATATTGAAACTTAAATTGAGTCACTTATTATTCACAAGTAGATATATATGTCAAACTATATATATATATATATATATATTAATAGCAAACACGGGTGTGACTTGCTACAGATCAGGGGCAGGTGTTTTCTCGTGCTCCTTCAACCGATGAGTGTGAAGAGCAATCGCTAATTGATTAATATCAGTCCTCCTTCCATACATTATTGACTTGTGCCACAGTAAGATACATGCTCACTTTTGTGGTCGTGGGTACATTATCGATATATGAGCTCCTTGGAAGCTCAAAACCATTAGGCATTAGTTTCATTCGACAATGACTCATTATCAGCCAAATGAGTTAACAAAACAATGATTAATATATCTGTTGGACTTTGCACCAGTACAGTTCAACTAATTTCCAAAATCATTTCTTTACTTAGCCAAGGTTCGACCAAATTATGGACTCCGAATATTCTCCAAGTGTTCGTTATGTGTTGTTCTTTAAACTTTTCTGTATACCCTTTATCTTAACAATCTTTTTATCCTCATATATCAAAACTGAACCAACAATGGTATGATAGATACAACTCAAGACAGACATCAAATCTTGAAGATAGTCTCCAACCATTCATCATCTCAAACTAAATCCATCCTTTGTGATTCAACCAAAATTCATCATGTGCCATTGAAAACAAATGACGTTGATTATATCTCAATACTTTTGTGGTTTTGCAGTCAACCTGAAGTTCTCGCAGAGTTTGGATAACACTTTGGAGATTTAAGTACTTCCGTAATATATACTTATATAAACAAGAATGTCGATGGCGACGATCTTGCTCAGATTCGATGAGAGACTTTAGCTCAACCAGTGAATTCGTCTAATAATTCAAAATATATGTATCATTCTTAAAAGGCCACCTTCTTCAAGCCACCCAATCAATCTTTAACATATGATTATTTAACCTTGAGTCAATCATAGGAAAGACTCACTTTTAGTAAAATAGGTATTTGATCACTTACCACAAACGACACTTGTTTTTACCACTTATCAGTGTAATTTTCTTTAATCAATTTCCTAACGACAAAATTACATCTCCATTCGATGTTACCAGCAATAGCTCACCTCATGTAGAGGAACCAAACCTGACAAGATCTTGTTCAATCTTTTCTTCTTTAACTTCTAGCTCAGTTTTATTTTCCTGGCGCCACTTCATGCTGCGAAATTTGATTCGAAACAATACCAAGAAGTACTACTAGGGCAATCTCGGCAACTCCACAATGAATAATTTTAAAAATCGTTCAACCACCAAAACATAACAATTATTTCCACCAATGTTAGCTCCTTTCACATGGACCTTTTAGTCAAATCGTCAAACTTGATCACTTATAATTTTCTAGCAGCGTTGCTCGTCGTAAGCGGTATACGAAATTGAGACTTCAACGCGATAAGAAGTCACTGATAGAATTCGCATCGAATGAAAACCCGTTGTCAGGACTTACAAGTTAGGATATAGCATATGTGGAAATGACACAGTGGAGAACAACAAGTTTAGAGTATTTTCCTATAAGCAATTGCGTAAAGAATAAATGGTCCAAGAATCTCACATTCCTTAATATGATCTCTTAACGAGGTCAAGTCATTATGAGGATGTCCTTTTCGACAATGATCATATTCTGGGGGCATGAATTTCTAAGAAGAGCAATGAGTTTCTAATTTTAGGCAACATAAACGGAAGAGACACGGAATTTAGGATCAGAAACAAAATCATTTGAACAAATTCAAAGTAAGTATTAAAACTTAAGGTAAACAAAACTTTTTAGATTTTTTTAAAAACAAAACGTAAACTGAAATGGCAGATGGACGCTAATTTGTCTAGAACTTATCCTAAACTCACTACAGGCCCACTGGACTTATGAAACAAGGGTAAAAACCAAATGCTCTAATACCAATAAAGTTGTCACGCCCTGACCCGGATGTCGAGCACGAACAACCGCCGTGGTACCTCGAAACATGTGTCGGCCGGTTATGCGCACCAAGGCTCTACGAAGCGTCAATACCATATAAAAACAAGGAAAACACAAATAGAGTATAAATTTTAAAATAATAAATGTTTCCGAATCAAAGTTAAAGCGGAATTATCAAAATCGAACACCGTAGTAAAAATGCTCTAAAATTTAATCGGAAGATAAATACTAATAGATAAAATAGCGAAGTAGATGCAAATCGAAAACAAGGAGCGAAAGATATCATAAAAAAAAAAGACACTGCCAGTGGACCCATCTCCTAGTGAGTAGTACCTCTAAGACCAGGGATCACAGCCTACGCCATCGACTCGATCGTTAAAGGAAATGCTGAGTCCTAACTATCCTCAAAAGAGAACCAGAAGAGGGTGGGGTGCACTCACAACCAAAACAGATAAGAAAACCCAGTTATAAAAACATGGTTAGCAATAAAACAAGTACAAGAAATCATTTATCATTTTCTTAAACAAATGGGCTGTCAATAAAACCTATCCGGAGTGACCTTGGCCCGAGTCAACCTTCGGAACCATCAGGGGCATTTTCATCATCATCAAATAACTAGTAAAAATAACATTTTTCTTAATTTTTGAAACAAGCCCGTTCCCCTGACATTAGCTTGGGTCCGGTACTGCGTGCTGGCCGCAGCACACCCAATTTATCTCTCACATGCACACGCCGAACCGGTTAATAAATATGGCGTGTCGGGCTTGGAGCAACAAACCATTTGGATCCAAACTCAACTCATGGTTCACCAATCAAGTCTAACTACTAGCTAGTAAACCACCAAATCAGCCACACGTACTCCCTGGACTGCGTCCAGTCCACAAGTCCCCGTATGCTTACCGGCAGTTCAAAACCATTTTCAAAGATCGCTCACGCACCCAAAACAATTTATTTAAAACAATATATAAAACAATTTAATAAAACAGTAATAAAATAGTTCCCCAACGGGTTATCCGTTGAGGACAGTCCACTTACAGTTCAAGGGACTCGTACAACCCAAAGTCAATCCACTTTGAGCCTAGCCGATGTCTCGATCAGCGCTTAGCCGTCTGATTGAGAAGCACGTGCAACACAAGAAAATCATTAAAACCAGTATCATAATCAAAGTCATAAACCAAAGTAATAAATCAGAATAATAACAGTCAGATAAAACATAATAAAATCACAAGAACACATAACCCAGACCCCATGACCTCACTTAAAAGATCTTAGCATGTCTACAAAAGTCTTTCAAGGTTGTAAGACGAGTTTGAAATTCGTAATACACTTCTAGAGTTAAATTAATCATTTCCGACGTTTAAGGGTAAAAAATGTAATTTAGTCGACTAAGGGCAAAATGGTAATTTTGACATGCTGGGTTGTTACAGTGATCCTCTAACCTTACATGTTCGATTAACGTGATTAGATAATCAAAACCTTTTTATAGGCAAACTCTATCATGTCACAAAAAAAAATATCTAACTAGGCGATACTTCACAAAAATAGTCATAACTTGCTCGATTCTCAACTAAACCCAACTAAACCACATCCATTAGAAAGTTAACTCATTATGTTAGATTTACTCCTAGAGACCATTTTCAAACTCTGCCCCCATCATATTCAAATTTCACCTTAATTCCAAAAGTTCCCAAAAGTATTCTGTTTTCTGGGGACAACTGTGCAGCCATTAAAATGGTCATTTTTCTCTAGTTTCACTTAGCATATCAACTTCTTTTCTTCTACAAAGTTGAAGAGGGATCCAAACCCTACAATTTAGACTCAAGAATGACTCAATTTGGATTCCTTAAAGCAAAGTTATGCCCCTCAAAAGAAGGCTGCCCAAAATGAAACTACACCCCCTGTTTTGCATTCCAGCATTGCGACACTTGGGGGAAATGGACATAACTTCAACAATATTCAACCAAATCAAGTGATTCCAAAGCGACAAGAAAGCTAACTCATTAAGCTAAAATTAGTTCCAAAGAAGCCACAACAAATTCGAGCTATAACCATTTCAAAGATAATCACTTTCTCAAAGATGGTTGAACTTCAAAGTTTTCCCACCAATCACCTTAGCTCCTTCAAATCCATCCTTAGGAAATCCTTTGAGGCTAGATGATATGATTGTTATGGGGCTTTGATAGGACTTAGAACAAGCTTTGATTTGAGTATAAGATCATAAGCTTTGATGGTAGGTGGATGAAGAAAGTAAGACATTCAAGTAAGAGGAGGAAGAGTTTGGAGAAAATGAATAAAAGCCTAGAAAATTCTCATCTTTTTGGGGAGTGTGGCCGGTTAGCCCTATATATATATATATATATATATATAGGGCTAACATACCATTTGACATTTAATCTCTTTTCAATTTAGTCCTCCTTTGTTTTTCCTTCAATCCTTTAATATTGATAATTTAATCCACATAATTCATAATTTCCCAATTTCTTGTTTTCTTAATAATATTCTCATATTCAATTAGCCATAACTAATTTCATTTCTTCATGAAAACCCCAAAGATATCTTTTTAGAATAAATGTCCTCTAATTTGTGTCTCCTTCAATTCAACCGTTCTTTTCAAATTACTAACTTCTTCTATATTGTTTCAATTTGACTTCCATTACAACAATTAATTCCTTAGTAAATGATGATCTTAGTTTCGTAAACTTCATAACTAGGGACGGGTATTACAACATTTATCATCAAATCCTTGTTTCCAACAACGTTGTCAGCCAGCAAATGGGAATCATCAAAATTCAAAAATTGAATCCTCGCCGGAGAACTACCTATCGCCGCTGCCGGATTGAACAAATGGATAGGTTCAACAACCACTGAAATCCTGAACTTTACTCCTAAAGAATTTTCCACCACCAACTTAGGAATAATTGAAAGATTAGGAGCTAAAATATGAATCCTTGCTGTGATAAAACAATCTCTATTTAGAGTCTGATCATCATGTTAAATGAATTTACCCCAATGATCTCCCAAGGCCGAAAAAAACTTGATGTGCCAAAGTTTAAGAGGAACTTCTGATAAATTGAGCCAGATTAATGAACACCATTGAGACTGAAAACTATCCCAAGGAGAAATCTCAACTATACAGTCTTGACAAATAGCTTTAACCATTTCAATGCAATTCCCCAAAGCAGCTTCTTCTTCGACAGTAAAAATGATCATCAAATTGCTCCATAAACTCATTTTCACCGAAGAATCTTACTCTCTAATGATATCCATAATTTCCGCCAAATTTGCATTGGCAGAGAATAAAACAATAGCACTTTTCTCAAGCCAAAACATATCATCATCAGGAATATCAAAAGCCAGATCGATTTCTTCACAAGATGCATATCCATCTTCCGATTCAACTTGATTCAAATTAGAAGTTTGCCCCTTCTCCTCTTCCTCTTTGCTATCCTCTGTCACAAATTTAGAGGCATCACCAATTGCCACGGAATGATTACTTTTCTCAACTGGCTGGGAAGATGGAGGAGACGACTCTGGTTGATTCCTTTTAATTTCCACTTGTTTATACCTCAATTTACAATTGAGGGTAAATTGGTCTTCACATAAATATAATTAAGATGTGTGGTCAGGATTATATCAAAAATCCTAAAGAAACTAGGTTTCTGTACCACCCTAATTCTAATAGAATTAGGAAAATCTTATAATTAATTGCAAGGGCTGAAATTTATTAATTACTAAATAAATAATAATTATTTTTCTGAATAATTATTATCAAAATTATCATCTATGCCGCCCCTACCTAGGAGAGTGGCAAAAAAAATCAAACAGAAGCAGTTTCCTTTAATATTGCTGTCTACTAAGGAGGCAAACAGTAAAAAAGGAAAGTTGCTTATCATCTACCCATGAGATGAAAAATACCTCATGGACTTGATGATAAGACCCAAAGTCATCTCCCATGTAGAGGAGAGGCCGCCCTCCTCCCTGATGAAAGCTATTTTTCTCTTCCTGCAGGAATGAGGCAGGGAGCTAAAGTTTGTCAGCAAGAGAAACATCTACGTACGTGAGAGAGGCATGAGATTTTCAACCTCACACCTCCTCAATATAGTCGACCTACCATAGTGGAGAAATCGCCTAGCCTTTGTTCCCTCCTCAGGAGGCGAAACTACAACTTTGCATTTTGTTCAATTATGGACAAAATGGTAAAATTGATCAATTGAGAGGGCTAGAAGTTGCGATTTCTACCAAGGAGCATACCATGATGATCCCTGAGCTATGTAGATCATCTTGGTAAAATTTCACCTCATTCTGACATCGAGGTAAAAACTTGTGCCCGATTTTCAGTTAAGGACATTCTGGGGAGTGAAACCAAATTCACCATGATAGAGAGCTCGAATTCACTTGGAATTTTTTCCATAGTCTTATAAAGATAATCTAAGCCTACTGGTGAAATTTTGGTTTATTCTGAGATTGTTTGCAACTTTTGCATTCTTTTTTTTCAGTTAAGGACACATGGCTTTCTCACCCCGGTTTAGGCCATTTTCTTAATTGATTGTTATTTTCATGATTTAAAGAGCTAAGTATGATTAAGTATGAGTAATTTCGTGGCCTTAGTGTTCAAAGTCCAATTCATGATTTTAACAGGCCACTACTTAGTCAATTTAGTTGATTTCAGCATAAAAGAAGCAACGAAGGCATGCTGATGTGTGATAGGAAGAAGGAAGAATTACTCATCAACCACCCAGAAGGAAGATTTCCATTTCCCATCCAAGAGAAGTGGCGCCCTAGCACTCATTTTTCCCTCTCCTCAGTAGTTCGAGGCAATCAGAAGGAAAAAGAAGTTTCACTGCACCTTCCTGGAAGCTGTCATCTACCTAGAAGGAGGAGTTCACCTTCTTCAACAAGGCAAGCCCATTAAATACAAGGCCCATGCCGCCCCCTATATAAAGGGAGGCCATTCCCAGATCTCAGGGGATTCCGCATCTCAAACATTTTTCCCGAGAAATAAAAAACCAGCTCCTGAAGCTACAAACTTGCTCCGCGCAAAAACGAAGCTCCATGCTTATTTTCTCTCTGGCTCTGCGCCATTTTCACTCTTGTTCATCACGAGTTCTTACTCGTTCATCAACTTTTCTTTGTTTAGATCTTGTCTCAGGACATTCAAACACACTTTTTGTGTTTTTCTCTTGTTTCAATCTTGTCTCCGGACATAAAAACACTGTACACGTGTTTCTCTCCCATAAATAACAAATCAAATTGTTATTTTCTTTTCAAGTTCATTTGCAATCAAAGCAGATCTCCCAGATCTGATCCATATAGAGGAAGACCCATAGAAGGAAAGTAGTTTGTACGAATCTAATGATTTAAATGCTCCGATGTGACTTTGATCCAGTCCCCACAATCGCTCTGATCTTTTAATCTGCTGCTCCACGCAACAGATCATGTTCTTTACAACCTCTTTGTCAATTTCAGCAAATTGACTGGCACGCCCCTATGCTGTCATAAAGAATTCTTCGCGAAAACTCTAGCAAGAGATTTTTGGCGCAACACCACTCTATTCGGCTCTGGCTGTTTCCTTGTATCAACATTCCTCACCACCGCAGGATTATTAGCCCCCTTATGTTGAAAGATTTCATAGCAGGTTGAAACACTTCCTTTTCTTTCCAAACTCTCTTACGATTAGGAACAACAAAATTGCCCTATTTAATTCGAAATTAATCCCATGCTCCTTAAATCTGCTATGCGGGACAAAACTCCTACCTCTGACTTGAGAATTAAATTTGTACCTGCTCACATGATCAGCTCTTCTATTATAATGATGAGTGCTTCTGTCAGGTGCTCCTCTGGCTTGTGGACCCTTGTCAATCTTTCTAGCAGCAGCTTTTCGTACAATCAGGTGTCGGCCATCAAGTCTTCTCACATTGCCAAAAGAAATAGCTTTTTGTGATTCTTCAGAAAATCTATATCTAACAAAAGCAAAGTTGGTGCCATTGTTTCATCTTCTGGTACGCATATACACATCTACAACCACCGTACTCATTAAACAACTCCCAGATTTCTCTTCTAGGCACTCTATAATCGATGTTGCTGACACACACTGTTTGAAGGCTCAGTCTCCACCGGAATGATTCTCTACTGTGCCTTCTTGGTGATTCTCTCCATGCTCTTCTTCTCTCCATCACCATTGCTTTTCGGCAGAATGAGAGAAAGAGAGAGAAATTGATGAATTTAGATATAGAGACAACAAAATTAAAAGCATAGGATCACTAACTTACTCTTCTAGCTCAACAAATCCCTTTTCTTTTGGTTAAACATCAAAAAAATTGATTAATTCGATTAACCAAAAGAGAAACCCCTTAAAATATCTCTTCTAAATATATTTAAAAAATTCTTCCAATTAAAACCTAAATAATTGTTATATTAAAAATAAGATTTAATATATATATATATATTAATATTTAAGCCTAACTTAAAAATAAATACCAAAACTTAGTAATGATGATTTAAAATATCTTTAAAAAATAAATGTATCATCGTCAATTGAAAAATTTTTCAACATTAAACTTATCTATATAATCTATACTATATATAAAAGTACGAATAAGGGGAAACTTTATGTTTTCCGATTGTACCCTTTTTTTTCAAATATATTTCTAAATTGCCATTATTAAATAATATTTTAATTATTACATTATTAAAATAATGGAAATTTAGATTATTCTCATTAATTAGGATCCAACGTGATGAATAGGAATGCTCCACATCATCTTTAAGCATATGAATTTTCATCCAAAATATTCTCCAAGTCGGTTTAGGAGAAGATTAATTCTGTCCAGAAATTTGAAGTGCAAAGTCGTCCACCGAAACGGCAAAATTAGGTCTCGAGGTAAACATAAAAGTTGTAGATCTTGGATTTCTCTTTCCAACGGTATCTTATTTGCATTTTTCTAAGCTCTGACTCAAAAGTTATGAATTTTCTTCCAAAACTGCTCTTGTGAAGTCCTCCTTGAAATAGGATTTAACAATACTGCATCAGAGCTGAATCATTACTGCATCATAATTACTGATTGGACTTGGACTCCTTCTTTGGGCTTCCATATTAACGAATTGGGTCTAAGAATATCAGATTTAGACTTGAAGACATCTGGTTTGGCAATTTGGGCTTCATGGACTCATACGGGCCTAATTAATGGGCCTACTAGGCCGAAATATGACAAAATCAATAGTTACTCCAAATCTATACTATATATAAAAGTGCAAATAATTGGAAATTTTATGTTTTTCCATTGTACTCTTTTTTTCAAAAATATTTCTAAATTGCCATTACTTTTTTTTAATTGTCATTACTTAAAATTAGACTTTTATGTTTTATATATATTATTATATTATATTATTATTGGCCAACCCAATTTCTACTATATATATATATATATATATTATTTATTTATGATTTAATTTTAAATTTAAATCTTACTCAAATTATTTTATATATATTTCTAACTACTTATCCAAATTATTAACGATAATAAATATGTAGCAAAAAAAAATGATGATGATAAATATATGATTGTTGCATTTGTAATTTGGTATCGTTTTTCTTAAACGTATGTCCATAAGGTACAATGGCCATGAAAAGAGTTTGAATTTTTCTTTTTCCATTTTAAAATTTCTGTTATTTCTGTAGTTATAAAAAAAACTATCGTCTAGGTATGGTATTGATAACTTCTTGTCATGATTTGGGAATTTCATTTTCCTTTATCACTCTTTTTAACTTATTTTCTTCATTATTTTCATTACTATGTTTGATGATTGCTTAAAACGATTTTTTAAAAGGAGTTGAATGTTTAAACGTATAATCATACTATAAGAACTAAACTGGATTAGATTGCCAAAAAAAAAAATGCAAAAAAAAAAAAGAAAGAGTAACTTATTTTCTTCGTTTTTTAATACTATGTTTGATTGAATTTCTAAAACGATTTTTTCAAAGGAAGTTGAATTTTTAAACGTAATGTACAAATTTTGATGATTGTTTGCTTTTGTTTTTATTAAAAAAAAATTTCTATGTTTGAAA
>AWUE01012349.1:0-11485 GCA_001974825.2 Corchorus olitorius
TGTCAAGATAATTTAATATGACAACTTCTGGTGTCAATTAAATTTAAAAATAAAAATAAAGAGGGAGTAGAAGTAGAAGATAATTTTAAAACAGAATAAAAATTGAAATTTAAAAAAAATAGAAGATCTAACCTGAACAGAAGATCAAAACAGCTAAAGCTTTCGTGCTGATAACGTGTTATGAAATAACTAAAGAACAATAAGAACAAGGTAAGAACAGATGGAGAGAAAGAGAGAATTCTTATTACTCAGAGGATTGAGAATGTAGAATGGGATATTTACAAATGAACTGAGGTAGCCTATTTATAGCTGAACCTCATAGCTGGAGATAACTCATAGATACAAGATAAATCAACATAATTAAATAATATCACTAATTATCTCCTGGATAAATGTTGCTGATAATCTTCTCTTTTATCTCTGATAATTCTCTCCATTTATCACTTGATAATATCTTGCCAGATAAATGATGTGAAAGTCCATTTATCCATAACATATTTTTATTTAATTAAATATAATATCTTTATAATTTTTACCATTTTACTATTTTAATTAAAAAACTTATATATATTAGAATTTTTTAAATATACTTTTACAGTTTTACTCAACTAAAAACTCTATTTTTATTTAATTAAATCTAATATTCTTATATCTATTTTATTTTTACCATTTTACTATTTTAATTAAAAAAACTTATATATATTAGAATTTTTTAAATATATTTCTTAAATGAAATTTTTTAAATTTTACAATTTTTTTAGAAATAAACTTTTACAGTTATTCTACTAAAAAATCTATTTTTTATTTAATTAAATTCAATATTATTATAAATATTTTATTTTTACCATTTTAATTTTAAAAAATTTGAGACTTTTTGTTAAATCTGGATCCATTTCAATTATAATATAAACTAATAAAAGTATTATTATCAAGTTTAAAACTAATCATTAATTATTCATATTTTTTAAAACTAATTAAGTTAAAAATTTATTTATTTAAAATTTAATTATTGTGATTAACCTTTTTTCTATTTTTGGAGTGTGTATTGGTAGTTTAATGTATTGGAGTGTATAATAAGAATTTAAAGTTTTTAAAAATAAAAAGAAGAGTAACATGCAATTATTTCCTTTGACTTATAAAGTTGGAATAGTCAATCGGGCGGATTGGACGGGTTTCAGATCATCTGAGTTTAGGTCAAATGAGTCAGGTAATTTTCTCGGGTTATTGCTCAGCTGGGTTTGAATAAATGATAATTTAAAATGGTTAAAATTAACAATGTGGATTCTATTGAATAAAATATAATTTTAGTTTATAATTTTATCAGGTCATTCGAGTTTTGACTCATTTGGGTTCAGATCATTCGGGTATACTTGGTCTACGATCAGGCGGGTTCGGGTTTTGGCCTCAGGTCACTCGGGTTTTTGATTTTTTGGATTTAGGATTCGGATCAATTGGGTCAGTCTTGTATTTTTTAATGTTTAATTCTTAAATTTACTATTTACTAAAAACAGGATGGGTTACGTGCAACGCACGTGAAAGTGAAGACTAGTAACTTTGAAATGTAATGTTGATAATGAAAATAAAATTTATAATAATGCTAACTAGAGGTATTCATGGGTCGGGCCGAGTCCAAGCTTTGATTTATACTTATATGGCTTGTTCAAGCCCGGCCCGATCCGATTAAATGGACCTAAATTTATGTCCAAACTCGTCCAATTAAAAAAAACTTTGTCCAAGATCCGTCCAAAACCACCCGTTTAGTAATTAAATATATATTATTTATTTATTTTGAACTCATTATTTATTATTTAAAATATATTTACTATTTATTTAATAATATATATTATATCTAAGATAGTACAACTTAATTAACATATATATTTTTTATCAAAATAATTAATTTACACATCTAATGAATATTTTAACTAGTCAATTTAATTAAAAACAAATAAAATATTCTAATTATTTAAGTATACAGGCCGGGCCGGGCTCGGGCCGGGCTTTTATGGTTAAGACCAAGCCCGGCCCATTTTGTAAGCGGGCCTTAAAATTTTGTCCAAGCCCGTCCAACGGGATTCAAATTTTTATCCAAGCCCTCCCAAATATCGCGCGGGCTTACGAGCTTGGACGGATAACCCGGCCTTTGAACAGGTCTAATGCTAACTTGAGCTTTATATCATTAATAATCCAAGGTAGATCTCTGTTCATGGGCTGAGCAGATCAAGTCCTAAAGTCAAATTTAGAATAATTCCTTTTGTCGCGTTAGTCCTTGCTCCCACTTGTTTTTTTTTTCTATTTTCATTTTTTTATTAAATTTAGTTCCAAATTAAAATTTTATTGTTATTTGAAGGGTAAGTTTCATAATTAATAATTTATTGTTATAGGGTTTTAGAAATAAAATATATAATTAATTCACTAAGTTTAGTACTCCAAATTAAAATTAAAATTTTATTTTAAGGGTTAGAATAATTAAAATTTGTAAATGATGTATTGGGACCAGTAAAATGATAACATGTGACATAACGTATGATGGAAACGTCAGGAATAAGCATTGTATGGAAAAAAATGGAAAGGCGTGTAAAAAATTTCATTAATTTATATCTATTGATATAAGATAAAATTGTACTATATAGGACTAAAACTTTTTAGGTGTTCATAGCCTCATAGGTTAGGTAGGTGAGGCCAAGTCCATCAATTGACTTACTTGGACTAACATATACTTCTATCTCGCTTCACAACATTTGGAAAATGCATTTCCATTCCATGCTTAAAATTGCACAAATAAGCAGGTGTGATTGATCATTTGCTCATATAAAAAAAGATAATAATACTAATCAATTAATACTAGTTATTAATTATTTTATGGGCGGTGATAAGCTAAAAATTGATTTAAAAAAAAAAACAAATCATGTGGTTCATTTGTTGGTACTATATATTAGAGTGGTAGACTTTAGATGATTTAAAATATTTATGTGGTTCTTGTGACTTGTGAGCGTCCCTAATTTCTTAAATAAATAAAAAAAAGCATGAAATTGGAAACAATATAGAAAGTCCCGGAGGGGAAAGATTATTGGAAATTTCCTCTGTAAAAAATGTTGCTTCTAGAAGCCCTACTTGTTCTCAAGTAGGAAAGAAATTATGCCATGTTCAAATGTTTGTATTAGCAAATGACGGTGACAAAAATTTTCCAAAAAAAAATGAGAATTCCAATTAAGTGTATTTAAATACAAAATAATCAATTGATGATGGCATGTTTATAAGTTGTCCACATCTAGTGTAATGATTTTTTTAAGTATAATAGTTTCAATTTTTGGTGTAATGAGAAAATCATCAAATTGTCAAAAATACCCTCCACTACCCGTTCCCTCTTCCACTTGAAGTGCCATGTGATATCTAGATTCCAGAAACTCCATTGTTAAAAAACAACCTCCAATATCTTTAACTTATTTAAATAGGCTTGTTTTAGTCCAATCTTAATATTAATATTGTTATTGGAGGGAAAAAAACCAAAGACAAAAATCGATCATTGATTTTTAGTTATGCATTGGCCTAACATATTAATAAATTTGGGCAAAGAGTATCATGATGGTAGCTTGCTGAGAGTTGAGACCCAAGCCTGGATTTCATCAGAAGAAGATTGAAAGCTACCTTCCGACAAAGGCAGGGTAAATTTTGAAGCACGAGTTAATAGCCTAAAACCCAAAAGATACAAAAGATACAAAATGGATTTTGTTGTAATTTTGAATGTCCCAGGAATTAATCAAATAAATAATTAAAGCGGAAACAACAAAACAAATTTTCTTGTAGACCTATGCCATAAATCTCCACTATCAAATCAATCAATTACAAGCACTAATCATAATAATCTCTCTAGCAAACTCTCAATCTAATCAACCCAATATGGGTGATTCTCTCACAACAACATAAAGCTATCTCAGCTTTTTCTCTCTCTCACATACATAAAACTAAACATAAACTGCTTATTTATACTAACATAAACTTGGACTCCAAGAATCTCTTTCCTACTAGGATTCTTGTCCACCAATCAAAAAACTCTAGAAAAATCCTAATTCAAATCTAATAAGGAATTGGGTCAAAAATCCTAACAATCTCCACCTTGACTCAAATTCCTTCATCAAAGTTTAATTGCTCCACCCTTTGACCAAATCCACAAAAGTAACTTTCTTCTTTGTTGGCAAATCCATATCCTTCTTCTCAAATTGATGTGAAGATACCGATCCACCTCCTCTAATTGTGCTACCAATCAACTCATACAAATTCTTTAAATTCTTCACCCTTTCATCACAATCATCGAACCTTTGGTGATCTTCAAGCCTCCACCTCGGCAAGAATATCCATAACCCAAGCTATCCAACTTTCCAAGCGAAATCAAATTCCTTGTAAAGTTTGGAACATACCTTACATTCCCAAGCATCTTGACACATCCATCATACAGACGAAGTTTCACACTCCCAATGCCTTCAATTTTTTCTTCACCATTATTAGACATGTAAACAGGTTTATCACACTTCTCAAGCTTCGAAAACCATTCTTTCTTTGTGCAAATATGTTCAGAACAAGTAGAATCAAACACCCACATATCTCTAGTGTCTTTCTTTTCTTCTTGCACCATCAAAACAACATCTTCATCAGAATATTCCTCATGTACAACAGCAGCAACATTAACGCCAGCCTTATTCTTTTCTCTAGATTTCATGAAATCCCTCAAATCTTCCATTAATTTCTTGTAGTAGGCTTTTATGTGCCCCATCTCATGACAATAATAACACTCCTTGCTACTCATATCTACCCTTGGCCTCGAACTTGATCTTCCTCTTTCATTGAATCTACCCCTCGATCTTGCATCAGTCTTATCCCTTCCATTAGTTCTTCCACGCTCCATCTACAGAGCACCATTCTCTTCATCTTTCTTTTAAGTTTCTTTCAATCTATCATACTCAAAAATTGCAGAAGTCACATCTTGCAAACTCTAGGTTTTTCTACCTACCATCAAAGCTCTAGTCACAGGATCATACCTGTCGGTAAGAGAATTAATCAACAAAACTGCTTTATCAACCTCTTTCATGACTTCATCCACACTTGCCAGCTGAGTAACCAATCTATTGAACTCGTTTAAGTGTGCCCTTAAACTTGTTCCTGCCTTCATCTTCAATCCAAATAATTCTCTCTTCAAACATAACATGTTAGTAATCGATTTTGACATTTAAATCGACTCCAACTTATCCATCAACTCCTTTGGGATTTTCACATCTAACACATCATACTTAATTTCAGTAACAAGATTCAAACGAATTGTACTTACTGCTTTTTGTTGAATATCTCTCCACTAGACCTGTTCATGGGCCGGGCCGGGCCGGGTTCGGGCCGGGCCTAGCTTTGAGATTAAGGCCATTAGTGTTGCCCAAGCCCGGCCCATTTATAAAACGGGTCTCAAACTTTTGTCCAAGCCCGGTCCATTTACCAAATACTTAGACTAAGGCCCGTCCAAAAGCCCGTTTAATTTTTTTTAATAATTATTTTAAGAATTAAATTATATTAATTAATTATATAAATGTAATTGTAAATATAAAATATGATATATACTACCTATAATATATTATTCTCATTGATAATAAGATTTTCTACATATATTATTTATCTTTTTCTTATTTAACATACTGTGTACGTATAAAGTATATTTAATATATATTATATATCAACAAATAAAAAATAAAAACAAATATATTTCCTTAATCGGGCCGGGCCCGGGCCGGGCTTGGGCTTTTGCTCTCATACCCAAGCCCGGCCCATTTAATAAACGGGCTTGATATTTTTGTCCAAGCCCATCCAACGGGCTTAAAATTCTTGTCCAAGCCCTTTAAAATATCGGGCGGGCTTACGGGCTTGGGCGGGTAGCCCGGCCCTTGAACAGCTCTACTCTCCACCTGTTCTCATTCATCTCTGCAGGCTTATCAGTTTCAAACGCATCTCCCAATCCTTGTTGTACTAGCAGATCTGTTATCGTATTCTTCCACATCTGAAAACTGTTCGTTCCATTGAACTGCTCAATCTAAAACTTCAAAGTTGATCCGTTACTTTCTGTCATCTCTAATCAACCAGGCTCTGATACCACTTGTTGTAACTTCGGATATCCCAGGAATTAATCAAACAAATAATTAAAGCGGAAACAACAAAGCAAATTTTCTTGTGGACCTATGCCACAAATTTTCACTATCAAATCAATCAATTACAAGCACTAATCATAACAATCTCTCTAGCAAACTCTCAATCTAATCAACCCAACATGGGTGATTCTCTCACAACAATATAAAGTTATCTCAGCTTTTTCTCTCTCTCACAATCTCTCTCACACACAAAAAACTAAACATAAACTGCTTATTTATACTAACACAAACTTGGACTTCAAGAATCTCTTTCCTACTAGGATTCTTGTCCACCAATCAAAAAACTCTAGAAAAATTCTAATCCAAATCTAATAAGGAATTGAGTAAAAAATCCTAACAGATTTAGGGTTAGAAAATGTGTCTCACTATTTAGGTAACAAGGAATACATGATCATAAAGAATAGAAAATAGATGCACCATCCCGCTCCACCACCCTTCTCCATTGTTGATGGCCATTAAAGGCCCTCTTATCAAGCAAACCCAGCTCATGGGTACACCCATCTCTGAGGCGTTTCTTTTCTCATCTAAAAATAATTCAAACAACAACAAAGAGATGGAAAAAAAAAAAGTGAACTTAAGGCATGAGGGAGAGAGATTTATAAGACAAGAAAAAAAAATCGTGGGAGCCTGGGAGGGCTTTTTACACCGTCCAACATAAGGATAGTTTTGTCTTTTTGAAAAAAAATCCAATACACTTAAAAGGGATGAATTATATCATTACACCAAATGTTGCTATTTTTAAAGCATACCACCATCATTGATTATTCTGTATTTGAATACACTTAACTGAAATTCTAAAAGAAAAAAAATTGACGGTGACAAAAATGAGAGATTGAAACTAATAAGGTACTGAAGTTTTATATAGTTCGGCTTTGAAGCCTACATATACATTGATAGAGGATGGGTAAAATTTTAACTGAAGGAGAAAAAGTCAATTTATCAGAAGAGATTATCAAATTCCCAAAAAGCCATGATACGTACTCCCAATCCACAACTTGAAACAAAATACTGATTATAATTATGGATCACAAAACATACAGAACTTGGCATGTTGTTGCCCGTTGGAGGATTGGATGAGATGATGGATCAAGTGGAAAACCTTATTTAGAGGTAAATGTACTTAGGCATCAAGCACAAATCAATAGCTACAATTATGATAATTGGTAATCAAGTAAAATCAACGGTAAAGATGCACTTACTTGATATTCAAGTCCTTAGCCACATCACAATTATTGACTAATATAATTCAGCATAGGCTTGACGTTTTGATTTGTATATTTGTCATTTGAGATTGTATAATTTATATATATTTTGGCCCTTGTTAGATTCGTGCCGTAGGACGGTAGGAGAGATCGTCAGCATGTAACAACACATGTGAGTCCAACATGTGTATATTGTATAACTCATCACAATCAAACTCTGCAAATGACTGCAAATACAAATCCGACAAAGGTGTAAAAGGGTCATCAATCTTCCAAAATCGTCAGCTCCAACGTCATCGTTTGAATCGCCTTCCCTTTTATAAATTAATGCTCAACTTCCCCAACTAATAAAAGATAAAACCAATTCAAATACTATCAAACCCTCTCCTTCCTTAACACGCGCCGCTGTCACTACCACCAATCAACCATGCCACGACCTCATTTCCTCCTTGTTAGCTACGCCGCCCAAGGCCACATAAACCCTACTCTCCAGTTCGCCAAGTGTCTTATACGTATTGGTGCACATGTCACCTTCACCACCAGTCTCTCCGCCCGCCGCCGCATGACTGAAGTCCCCAAAGCTGAAGGCCTATCATTCGTCACCTTTTCGGATGGCTATGACGACGGATTAAAGCCCAACGACGACAGAGAGAAGTTCGGGGCTGAGTTCAAACGTCGAGGCACAGAAAATCTGAATAACCTTATAGCAAGTAGTAACGACGAAGGCAAACCAATCACTTGCATTGTTTACTCTTTGCTCTTACATTGGGCTATGGAGGTGGCGCGTGAACATCAAATCCCATGCGCTATGCTTTGGATTCAACCTGCTTCAGTTTTTGACATCTACTATTTCTACTTTAATGGATACGAGGAAACCATTAAACGTCAAGCTGAAGATGAGGCCAAGTGTTTGATAAAATTACCGGGGCTCCCACCTCTTGCCAACCGCGACCTTCCCTCGTTTGTAGGCAATCAAAGTGCTTACCCTGCGGCAATAAATTTCTTTCAAAAGCAATTCGAACTAGTTGCTCAAGAAACCAACCCTAAAATCCTTGTTAATACCTTTGATGCTTTGGAACCCGAGGCATTAAATGGTATTGAAAAGTTTAAGATGATTGGGGTCGGACCCTTGATTCCATCTTCTTTTCTAGGTCGAGGAACAGATCCCTTGGATGGTTCCTTAAAAGCTGATCTTTTTCAAGGCTCAAAAGATTACGTCCAATGGCTAGACTCCAAACCCAATTCAAGTGTTATTTACATCTCATTCGGAAGCATTGCTGCGTTAGCAAAGCAACAAGTAGAGGAAATTGCTCGAGCTTTATTAGCTGGTGGGCGACCGTTTCTGTGGGTGCTAAGGAATCAGAAACTAAATGGGGAGGAAGAGACAGAACAAGATAAATTGAGTTGTAAAGAAGAGCTAGAGCAAGTTGGGATGATAGTTCCATGGTGTTCGCAACTGGAAGTTCTGTCTCATCCATCGTTGGGTTGCTTCGTGACGCATTGCGGTTGGAACTCGACGTTGGAGAGCTTGGCTTCCGGTGTGCCGTTGGTGGCTTTCCCGCAATGGTCGGACCAGCCGACCAACGCGAAGCTTATTGAAGATGTGTGGGGAAATGGGGTGAGAGTGAGGGGGAACGAGGAAGGGATAGTGGAACGTGATGAGATCAATAGGTGCTTGGATTTGGTGATGGGAGATGGAGAGAGAGCGAAGGAAGTACGAAGGAATGCCGAAAAATGGAAAGATTTGGCAAGGGAAGCTTCCAAGGAAGGTGGATCCCTTGACAGGAACCTAAAGTCTTTCATAGATGATCTTGAACATAAAGATTGAAACATGCAAATATTATTATAATTGTAATAAATTTTCATCTTGTATTAATTTGTACTTTAGCTAATGAATTGGCCAAATTGGTTAGTAAATTAGTTTTAAATTTAAATTTTGACGCTTAAAATTAAGTTTCATCATCACATATATAATTGCTTTGGTATACGCGATGTTGAATTTTCATTTGAAGATTGCCACAAAATACAAATTAAGGCACAAACTCTAACACTAAAAAAAAAAGCACGTTGCTTACTTTATATACAGAAGCATGCATATCAAACAAAAAAAAATGTCATTGTTTTTGGATTAGTAGTAAATTTGATTTATCCAAAGGAGCGGGAGAAAAACCAAACAAATATATGAACAAAAATAAATCTTTAAATCAAATTGTCATCTTAACATTTTGTGATCGTGTGTTCATTGTACAGTTTAGTTTCAGTGTAAACAAAATTCTATCCCGACAATAATATTTGGCCAAAGAAATACCGATAAAAATCCTCTCCCCCATTTTTGGTGCCCCACTGTGTCTCATCCACCAAATAATGACACGTGTCCTTTTTTCAGTTTTTAATGTTATTTCTTGTTTGCCTAGTTAATTTAAATTTTATATTTTCATTCTAAAACCCTATGAGGAATGTATTGAAATTTAGAACTAACCCTTATATATACTATATATTATTTTTAGTGACTATGGAAATTACTTAAAGGCCAAATTGAGGATTAATATGGTGCCTCCTTTTGGTTTTTTTTGGTCTTTTCGGATGACTAAAAAGGTCCTCGATGAATTTCCTCCCTTATTTTTCATGTTGCCCTTTTTTGTAATTTACTGTTTTTATATTTATGATTAACTGTGTTTTAATTACATATTAATTGTGTGTAGATATTAGGATTTACCGGTTCAACTCCTCTGCCGGAATTCCAAAGAATTGGTGCTATAAATGTTTCTGCAATAATTGTTGATTCATGGGTAAACTATTGATATTCCAGTTCTGTTTTCCTTTCGTCTTCATTTCTATTTGGGTGGGTTTCTTTTTCCCTAACATTTCTCTGAATTGGTTTCACATTGACTCCGTTCTGTTTCCTAAAATTTCCAGGTGGACCTTGATAAGATCCTTCCATTTAATTTATATCTAGAGATGGAGGAGTATAATATTAACTTTATTTTGATGAATTACCTTGAGATGGAGTAGAATTTAGGTAATATACTTTTAGAATAAAAGAGAGGTCATGTGTTTCGCTTTATTAATGCGAATTATTTGTTTCGATGTATGAGTTTCTCCTAACTGATTAACTTACAACCAATGCAACATTTTCTTACTAACCGACTTAAACAACTACAATAAATATAGCCATAATAAGAAGATGACTGCAGCGCAAGCGCAGGCTGCCCTGCTTGTATATAATTATTTGTTGTTAATTTGGGGTTAAACTTGGTTTTAATTGGAATTTTTACTATTTGTTAAAACTAGAAAACAAACAAGCTATAATACTAGGGACACGTGTCATAATTTGATGGATGGGTCACAATGAGGCACCAAAAATGGAGGAGATGATTTTTATCCAAGAAATATCGAGTCCCGAGACAAATCAACTTTCAACATGCGAATCATCTCGGCATCTTGCCCCACAATCAACATATCATCAACATATAACAAAAGAATCATGAAGTTCCCATCAGGCAATGATCTAACATACACACAATAATCTGCACTACCAACCAAAACAATTAAAGTTTAGGTTTCTGTTCAGCGGAACCCCAAAACAATAATTATATATATAATTAATTAACGTCATGAGTGTTTAAACATTTGATAAACAAGCCATGAGTGTTTAAAAATAAAAAGAAAATTACCTCCAAAAAAAAGTCAATGACAAGTGTCCCTCAATTAAATTCGTTTAAAATATTATGAATTCATGAGTAGCAGCCCAAAAAAAAAAAAAAAAAAAAAAAAAAAAACTAAAAGGTCATGTTCGACAGATCCCTCTAGCGCATTTGGGCTGTCATTTCGGTCCATTCGCGACGCAGTCCTCTGTTCGACAAGCCCAGCGGCATGTTTGGTAAGGTTGTTCATCGGTCGATTTCGATTTTTGTAGTCGGTTCTTAATTGTAAAGTTTGTGTACCAAAAACCGACCGAGAGACCTTAAAACCGAGTTCTGTCAGTACCATCAGTTTTTATCAATTCAGTCGTTTTCAGTTTGGTCTTTAATTAATAAAATTCCTCGGTCCAAGTTATTAGCCCAGCCCAACTCTAAGTCCAATTTAAATAATATTAGG
>AWUE01012350.1:0-87036 GCA_001974825.2 Corchorus olitorius
CCGATTTGACCCTTTTTTTTCAAATTATATTTCTAAATTACCATTACTATATAATATTTTAATTATTCCATTATTAAAATAATGGAAATTTAGATTATTCTCATTAATTAGGATCCAATATGACCAATAGGAATGCTCCACATCATCTTTAGCATCTGAAATTTCATCCAAAACATTCTCCAAGTCGGTTTAGAAGAAGATCAATTCTGTCCAGAAATTTGAATGGCAAAATCGTCTACCGGAATGGCAGAATTAGGTCTCAAGGTAAACATAAAAGTTGTAGATCTTGGAATCCTCTTTCCAACGGTACCTCATTTGCATTTTTCTGGGCTCTATATCAAAAGTTATGAATTTTCTTCCAAAACTGCTATTGTGAAGTCCTCCTTGGAATATGATTTAACAATGCTGCATCATTACTGTATCATAATTACTGGTTGAACTTGAACTCCTTCTTTGGGCTTCCATACGAACGAATTGGGCCTAAGAATATCATATTTAGGCTTCAAGACATCTGTCTTGGCAATTTGGGCTTCATGGACTCAAACGGGCCTAATAGGCCCATTGGTCCGAAATTAAACAAAATCAATAGTTTCTCCAAATTTATACTATATATAAAAGTATGAATAATGGGAAGAAACTTCACATTTTGCGATTGTATCCTTTTTTTCAAAAATATTTCTAAATTGCCATTACTTAAAATTAGACTTTTATGTTATATATATATTAATATATTATTATTGGCCAACCCAATTTTTACTATATATATTATTATTTATTTATGATTTAATTTTAAATTTAAATCTTACTCAAACTATTTTATATATATTTCTAACTACTTATCCAAATTATTAACGATGATAAATATGTAGCAAAAAAAAACGATGATGATAAATATATTATTGTTGCATTTGTAATTTTGGTATCATTTTTCTTAAACGTATGTTCATAAGGTACAATGGCCATGAAAAGATTTTGAATTTTTCTTTTTCCATTTTTAAAATTTATGTTATTTTTGCAGTTATAAAAAAAAAAAGAACTATTGTCTATGTATGGTATTGATTAGTTCTTTTCATGTTTTGGGAATTTCATTTTCCTTTATCCCTCTTTTTAACTTATTTTCTTCATTATTTTCATTACTATGTTTGATGATTGCTTAAAACGATTTTCTCAAAAGGAGTTGAATTTTTAAATGTATAATCATACTATAAGGAAAAAACCGGATTAGATTGCAAAAAAAAAAAAGCCAGAAAAAAGAGTAACTTATTTTCTTCATTTTCTTAATACAATGTTTGATGATCTCTTAAAACGATATTTCAAAAAAGTTGAATTTTTAAACGTATGTACGAATTTTGATGATTGTTTGCTTTTGTTCTTATTAAAAAAAAATTCTATGTTTGAAATTGGGAAAGAAATTTAGGTCTTGGGTGAGGTGTATGGACTATCATACCGCATTCTTGCGTAATCCTTTAAATTTAGTGTTTCATTTGGTATTTGAGTTACGTAACACTTTTTCAACATTATTCGATTGGAAACATAAAATAATTTGATTATATTGTGTGATTTGATAATTTATACCGTTGCAAGATTGTGAATTTCGTATCTTTTCCCCACAACTAGAAGAGATGATTATATTACAATGGGATTGGAGGTTAAATGCACTAAGGACAAGGATTAAACGTGAGTTGTTGAAACTTCTTAGGGAGACAACCTCATTAATCAAATAGAGAAGTTAATGTTGAATGAATGGAGCTCAAATTGATCATAATATGCTATGTGGAGGAATGCTGAATGGAGGAACTCAGTGTGATAACATGCTTTATATACTACCGGGTGGAGGAGCTCAATTCAAATATGTATATGTATATACTATCAAGGAAGAAATTAAATATGACTTATATATGTTTGTACGACTGAACAGACGAGTTCGATCTGCGAATGGAGGAGCTTAATATGAATGATTTATATAGTACTAAATAGAGGAGTTCAACCTGATAATGACATATAATTTTATAGAGAGATTGTCGAAATATCATACTATATTATCAAAAAATTGTAGGGAGATTAACAAAATCTCACAGAGAGATTATCAAAAATCATAGGAAGTGTTGGAAACAAGATTGAATGGAGCAACAAGAGTTGAAGAAGATGAATATTGTGTGTGTATATTTGATGTAACGTTCTGTGTTATACAACTAGTCAGTATACAAGGTTTATATAAATGTACATAAGGCCAAAATAGTGTGCTAACACGTTCAGCACAATAAGAAAGAAGCCAAGACACAAAAGACCAAGGAACAAGAATACAAAGGAAAGCCAAAGAAAGGGGGCCGTGCATGCACGACATGCACGACAGTGTATTTTAGTTTTAACACCCCTACTCAAACTCAAGATGGCATGTCAGAAACCATATTGAGTTTGGAAGTCAGATCACGAAAACGACTAGGTGGGTGTGATTTGGTGAAGAGGTCGGCAATCTGCGCAGCGGAGGAAACGGATTCCAATATTAATGTGCCCTGAAGTAGATGTTGCCGAACAAAGTGACAATCAATCTCAATGTGTTTTGTGCGCTCATGAAACACATCATTATGAGCAATCTGGATAGCACTACGATTGTCACAACACAATGGAGTAGCCTAAGAAAAAGAAATGCCAAGATCATGAAGAAGCCATCGCAACCATACTAGTTCAGAGGTAGTGTTAGCAAGTGCTCTATACTCAGCCTCTGTACTAGATCGAGCAACAGTGGTTTGCTTCTTACTCCGCCAAGAGATAAGTGAGTCATCCAAAAAAAAAAAACAATAACCAGTGGTGGAGCGACGATCAGTTGGATCACCAGCCCAATCTGCATCGGAGTATACCCGCAATTCCAAAGAAGAATGAGATGAGTAATGAAGAGCATGAAAAAGAGTACCTTTGACATAGCGAAGAATGTGGAGAGCAGCTGCATAGTGAGTACACCGAGGAGCAGCCATAAATTGACTAACAACATGAACTGCATGTGCTATGTCAGGGCGAGTCACAGTGAGATAGATAAGGCTCCCAACTAGCTGACGATAGAGAGTAGGATTATCTAGAGGTTTGCCATCTAATGGGAAAAGCTTTTGATTCGCCTCCAGTGGAGTGGAAGTGACCTTTGCATCTGTAAGTCCAACTCGAGACAATAAATCTGTGGCATATTTAGCTTGAGAAAGAAAGTAGCCTGAGCCATCAGAAGTAACCTCTAGACCAAGAAAGTATGTCAAGTGACCAAGATCCTTCATCTCAAAATGTCGGCTAAGATAATGCTTAAGTTCAGCAATTCCTTGGATATCATTTCCAGTTATAACCATATCATCAACATAAAGCAATAAGAATATGGAACCATGCTGAGACTGTCGAATGAAAAGAGCATGATCATAAGAACTGGATGTAAACCCAAACTGAGTAATCACGGAGCTGAACTTAGCAAACCAAGCACGAGGAGCTTGTTTGAGACCATACAATGCTCGACGGAGATGACATACCTTGTTAGGTGGATGCTCATAGCCAGGTGGAGGTTTCATATAAACCTCCTCATCAAGATCACCATTAAGAAAAGCATTTTTTACATCCATTTGAAACAACTCCCAATGTTTAACAGCAGCTACTGCTAAGAAGGTACGGACAGAGGTAACACGAGCAACTGGAGCAAAGGTTTCTTCATAATCAATACTCTTGAGTAAAACCTCTTGCAACAAGTCGAGCCTTGTACCTTTCAACAGAGCCATCGGATCTGGTCTTAATCTTATACACCCACTTGCAGTCAACAACAGACTTACCAGGAGGCAAATCAACCAAATCCCAAGTATGTGTCTTTTCTAAAGCCTGTCTTTCTTCTGCCATTGCTTTCTGCCAAAGAGGGTTTGACTTTGCTTCTTGAAAGTTAGAAGGTTCATGTAAAGAAACAATGGCAGAATAACAATGAAACTCAGCATATTTAGGATGAGGGTTTCTTACTCTGGTTGAACGCCTTAAGGGTGCAGGACTAGAAGGAGATGACTATGACTCTGAAGTTTGTGGAGAACTGTGTGCCAGATCTTCAGATGGATGAGATTCATTGGTCGAAGTTGTAAGAGGATCACTAGATGAACTAGTTGAGATATCCCCGCAATGAGACAAATCTAAAGAATTTTCGGGAAACAACTCAACAGAGGGATCTGTAAAATACAAAACATCAGGGTTGGGAATTTGAAAATCAGATAGTGAAGAAAACATTTTATGTTCGCAAAAGGTCACATGACGAGAAACACGAAGCCGTTTTGATATGGGATCCCAACACCTATAACCTTTATGTTCAATTGTGTAACCTAAAAAGCAACACAAACGGGCTCTAGGCTCAAGCTTGTTATGTTCATGAGATTGAAGTTGAACAAAACAGACACAACCAAAAACATGCAACAATTTATAGTTAAGGGCAGTTCCATAGAGCCGTTCATAAGGACAAGTGTTACCTATTGTAGGTGTTGGGACACGATTAATAGTGTAAACGGCTGTGAGAGCAGCTTCTCCCAGAAACGTTCAGGGCATTTTGAGTCAATGAGCAAGGCACGGGTAGTATCAAGGATATGCCGATGCTTGCGTTCAGCACGAGCATTTTGCTCTGAAGTTCCTGGGCAAGATCGCTAAATCACAGTTCCCTGTTGAGATAAACATTTAACAAGGTCAGTTTCCCTATATTACATAACGTAGAACTTTTATGGCACGAGAGAACTGAGTTTTAACCATGGCAGCAAAATTTGAAACAATTTCAGGAATTTGAGATCGATTTTTCATTAGATAGATCCAAGTATAGCGTGAATAATCATCCACAAAAATGACAAAATACTTGAATCCTCCCATAGTTTCATGAGGTGAGGGTCCCCAAACATCAGTGTGCACTAGATCAAAAGGAGCTAAACAAGCGTTAGCATTTAAATCAAAAGGAAGTGCATGATGTTTAGCAAGTTTGTAAGAAGTACAATCAACATTTTCTTCTTTAACAGACCCTAATTTACCACTGGAAGCCAAAAGTTTTACTTTAGAGGAGCAAGCATGACCAAGACGAGAATGCCAAAGTTCAAAAGAGGCGGAAGCAACAAGGTTCTGAAGTTTCTTCTGAGGAATTTTTAAAGAAACTAGTTCAAACAAGCGTCCAACTTTACGGCCTGTCCTAAGAATCTCTCCTGTCTGAGGATCCTGCACACGACAACCTGATTTGGAAAAGAAGACATCAAGATCCAACTCAGTTAATTGACCAACAGATATGAGATTCAAGGTTAAGTTTGGAACATGAAAAACATCAGGTATGTCCAAACTAGAATCACACACATTACCAATGTATTCAACAGGCATGGCAGAATTGTTAGTTGTACGAACAATGGGAATATGACAAGCATTATCTTTAGTAATAAAAATATTGTCATGAGGGGTCATGTGATTGCAACAACCAGAGTCAAAATACCAAGAGTTTTGACTACCTGTGGGAGTAGAAAGAACAAGAGGTGAACCTGTCTTGTGGACTAACTGTTTGACAATAGTCTCGAGGTCAGTCATGGAGATGGTAAGAGATGGCGAAGAAGAAGCAATAGCCGAATCATCACTAGCAGCGGCAGTGACAGGCTTGGAACCATAAGACACATTCTTTGAAATTGGCTGATTTGAACTGGTAGCCTGTTTTGCCTTCAACTTGTGACACTCGGAAATCACATGACCGGGCTTCTTGCAATATCTGCATACAATTTTCTTTGAAGAATGATATGATGGAGAGGAAAAGCCAGTAGCTCCAAAACCAGAAGATGATGACCTTGCGGCCACAAGAGGGTCGGTGGAGTGATTGCACTGAGATTTCATAGTTGCAAGTCTGGTCTCCTCAGCCAAAACCTCTGAAATAACAGTTTCAAGGGAAGGAGGAGGCTCTCTATGTAGTAAAGAACCTCGAACCGATTCAAACTCATCAGTGAGTGCCATACAAAACTGATAGACTTGCATTTCTTCCTTGAGTTGCACATAATCCTCAGCATCACCAGTGCACCTCCAAGATGGTTCCCTCAAGGACTGTTGATCCCAAATAGATTGCATTTGGGAAAAAATGTCATGCACAGATTGGCCAGGCTGTTGCCTCAACTTAGCAAGATCAAAAAACAATTTATATCCAAGTGCTCGGCCTTTCTGAGCATACCTTCGAGCAAGAAAATCCCAAACTTGCTTTGCAGTGGATTCACGTCCAAGGCTACTTTTAATTTGAGGAGTGATGGTGTTGCGCAGCCATGTCATAATCTGATAGTTAGTACAAACCCATTCCTCATATTTCTTACAAAATTCAACTTCATCATCATCATCCTTCTTCACCGGTCTGGGCTTCTCTCCTGAGACATAATGCCATAGTCTTCTTCCTTTAAGGAAGCTAGACATATCATCAGCCCATAGCATGTAATTTGAGCCATCAAACACTGTCTGAATAGGCTTAGAAACCTCTGACTTATCCATCGTTAGTGTAGAAAAATAGACAATCAAAGGAGAGGATAATAAAGGAAGCCTAATCAGAAAAATCTGACCTCAAAAATAAGAAGAACATGTCCGAAAACCTTAGGAACCGGTCTGGAAACACTGCAAACCGGTCTAAAATGAACCGAACCGAGCCGTTAAAGTAATTGAACCGACCCGGTTTGCACCAAAGTCAACGGTCTGGAAGATCAACTGAAAGTCAACTGAACTGCTGAGTCAGCAAGAAAGTCAACGGACATGTGACACGTGTCAGCCAGTGAGTGGATGACGTGGAGCGCCACGTGGCGATCAGTGATTGGTCCACGTGGCAAAAGTGAGGTGGAAAGTGTTGTCGGCGCGTGGGGGCGCGTATGGCGCGTGGGCGGCGCATGCGGGGTCCGTTGCGGCTGAAATTTCACCACCAAGCTCGTCTCATCGCAATGAAGTTGATCTCGGTGTTATTTTTTGAATTTTGGCACCGGAAGTGGCTGAAACGAGAGTGACAGTAGGTTGAAGAGAGAGAAAATCGTTTGCCGCGCGTGGAGGAGATTCCGACGGCCGTTGACAACGATATTTGAGCCGAAAGTTGTTCAGATGTCAAGGAGTACAGCCAAGAAATCAGATCTATAAGGAGTGATAAGAGGCAGATCCAAAAATGGCAGGGGAAAGAAAAGTCCCTAAGGATGGAGCAACAACCAGCAAGGCACAGAACCCAGAAACTAACAAGCTCTTGATACCATGTTGGAAACAAGATTGAATGGAGCAACAAGAGTTGAAGAAGATGAATATTGTGTGTGTATGTTTGATGTAGCGTTCTGTGTTATACAACTAGTCAGTATACAAGGTTTATATAAATGTACATAAGGCCAAAATAGTGTGCTAACACGTTCAGCACAATAAGAAAGAAGCCAAGACACAAAAGACCAAGGAACAAGAAGACAAAGGAAAGCCAAAGAAAAGGGGCCATGCATGCACAACATGCACGGCAGTGTATTTTAGTTTTAACAGGAAGATTACAAAATTCATAGGAAAGTTTATTAAAATTTCATAGTTAGGTTATCAAAGTTTCATATGGAGTTTATCACAATTTTATAAGTAATTATCAAAATTTCATAAAAATATTCAACTGAAACATGTTGGGACACGTGCAATGCACGTAAAAGCTAAAACTAGTATATATATATATATAATAACTAAATTAAATATAATATAATTTATATTATATATATAATTAATATATATATTTTCGGTCGGATTTTCGATCGGGATTCACCCAAGAAACCCAACGCCGGTTAAAACTGACCAACCGACCGCCGCCACGGAAACGTACCGACAAGCGTCAGTGGTAGTCGGCTTGGTCGATAGCCACCGACGACGAACACCCCTAACGTTTGGGCTTAACAAAATCACGGTGGACCACCAGTTAAAGGCCCAAACGCATTTGACCTGAAAAGGTTCAGGAGGTAAATTATCGCACTATTCGTTTCCTTTTCTACCCATGTATTTATTTGTTTTCTCCCTATTTTGTCCTTACTACTCTAGCTTATTACAAGTTAACCTAGCTGTTTGACTTCTCCTTTTTACCCTTATTTATCAATTATTCCTCCCTTATTTACCCTTATCCCATCTATTTAAATTCTGTTTTCCTTTTAATCAATTGCAGAAAGACTAACATGATCAAATGCTCGTCCCAAAAAAAAACATGTACAAACTACATAAGAATCAATGTCCATTTCGGCCATTCTTACTAAAGATGTTAACCGGTTGCAAAAGTACTCAAAAAGTCTAGCATAGCTTAAGAATTCCTACCTGAAACGAAGCTAAAACTTGCAGTGTTCTCAGTCATTCACTTTTATGATTGGTTAATAATATATACATAGAAAATTGGAAACATAGAACATGCAAAACATGGGCCAAAAAACAAATTAAAAGAAGAAGAGACAAGCAAACAAATAATTGCATAATATGGGCCCAGGCTGGGATATTAGTTTGTTAAGCACTAATTTAGCTTTGAATCCTTTTCAAGCCCAGAATCCAACAACTCCTTTTGTCTAGTCAGGCCCAGCCAAGTTAACATCAGGTATTACTAGCCTATAACTCTATTATAGTATTATGATTATGATGAGGCCTATAAGGCTATTTTTCTTTTTAATAGGCTAGGCCTATAAGGCTTTCAAGTTTCAATCCATATTCATATGCATTCATAATAACTTGAGCATATTCTTTTTATTTTTTCTTTTAATCTGATTAAAATTTAGATTTTTCAATAAAATTCATTTGGAAGTATCCAATATATAAGTTGGACATATATTAACCAGTTCTTATATATATGTACACACACTACTACTACTAACTAGTAGAAGAATTCTTTTTTTTTTTAGATAAAGATAACATATTTATTTAAATCATGAAAGAGAAGGATTACAAATATGTGCAGGTAAATAACCTTTCCACACCTTTTGACCCCCACCCTACATTCAGAATGAGCAATATTGTGAGCAAGGACATTTGCTTCCCTTTTGACAAACTTGAATGAGATGAAATCAAACTGATTGGAAAGGGATAAAACATCATGGATTAAATAAGCACCCATCCATAATGAGTTATTGCCCTTCTGAATCTCATCGATTGCATGTTTGCTATCAGATTCAACTATCAATGAAGTAAAACCATGTTCCCATGCAGTCTCAAGACCAAAAATAATCGCTAAACATTCTGCATGTAGTACACTATCAACATCCTCGACGCTACTTATACCTCCAATTCAAATCTCACCAGCTGCATTCCTAATCACCACGCCTAGAGAAGACAATCCTGACTCTTGATTATAGGCAGCATCACAATTTAATTTCATAATCCATTGCTTTGGCGTAATCCATTTGCTTATAAATTGGGTCTTAATCATCGACCTTTCCCCATTTTTATGCACTGCATTCCTTCTTCGAAACCCTTCACCATTGCTTCTGCCAGCCTCACCAAACCAGAGCTTAGGCCTTACTTTCCTTCATGAAGACAAAAATTACGATTAATCCATAGTTGCCATAGGCAAATGAACACCAATTCAAGCAGCCTTTTTGCTTAGCAAGCACACACAAATTCAAACAGAAGTAATTTGCATCTTGGTTTGAGGAAACAAAATCTTCTATCCAGCTTGCTGCTTTTCGCCATACTAACTTTGCATAGTGACATTTGAAAAAAACATGCTTCAAGTCTCTGCAGGTTCATCACAAGTACAACAAAAATCCTCCACAGCCATATGCTTCGATTTCAGAATATCGTAAGCAGGTATAAAGCCATGCATTAAGCGCCACAGAAAGTATTTTACCTTAGGAGGAACCTTTGCCGTCCATAATAGCTTCCAAACTGGGTTGCGGAGTTCGACTTCATCGACCTCATGATCCAACAAAATTCTTGCCACATGATAAGCTGACTTAACAGTGAACACTCCCAATTTTGAAGCAGCCCACACAAGCTTGTCCTCTACCCGACTCGAGCTAAGTTGTATGTCCATTATGGCATCAACCTCATTCTTAGTTTATCAATTCAGCAACTATTCCATAATCAAGGGAATTTGGAGCAATTGTACTAGGTTTCTCCATTGGCAAACTTGGTATCCATGTATCCTCCATTATTTTCACCGAAGTACCATCTCCACTTCTCCATCTTGCTCCTAATTTAAGAACTTCTCTCCCTTCTATGATGCTACGCCAAACATAAGAGGGATTTGTACCCAATTTAGCCTCCATGAATAAACCAATAGGAAATTACTTAGCCCGAAAAATCTTGTAGCAAAGTATAGATTTTACTAAGAAAGCTAAATTGAATGCTTCGAAATCTCGAAATCCCAAACCCCCATCCAATTTCGAAGTGCACAAATCTTCCCAAGCTACCCAATGAATCCCTTTGTTTGATCTTCCATGACTCCATCAAAATTTTGCAAGAATCATATTAAGATCATGAACAAAAGTTTTTGGGAATTTGAAGCAGCTCATTGCATACACTGGAATAGCTTGAGCCACCGCTTGAATGAGGACTCCTTTACCTGCCACTGACAATAATTTACTTTGCCAATAATGAATTCTATGCCAAATTCTATCTTTAATATGTTGAAAATGAATTTTCTTTTCCCTTCCAATTATAATTGGCAAGCCCAAATATTTGTCACCAGTCAAGATTTTCGAAACCCCCAACCTTTGCTTAATTGCTACTCGATTATCCATTGGAGTATTGTTGCTGAAATAAATTACAGACTTCTCAATGTTGATGAATTGCCCTGAGGCCTGCTCATATTGTTTAAGTAGCTCTTGGATAGTATTAGCTTCCTCTATTGTTGCCCTTGCAAATAATAGACTGTCATTAGCAAAAAGTAAATGAGTTACCCTTGGTGCAGCTCTACAAACTGAAACACCTTGAATCACTCCAGAAGCATCTGCATTGTTTAACAAAGCAGATAAACATTCAACACAAACAAGAAAAAGGTAAGGAGAAATTGGGTCGGCCTTTTGGATTCCACGAGATGGAGCAAAGTTTCCACATTGCTGTCCATTAACAATCACCGAATAAGAAACATTACGTACACAAGTCATAATTAAAGAAATCCAACCATTCAGAATACCCATAGTCTTCATCACCCTTTCAAGATAACTCCACTCGACCCTATCGTATGCCTTGTTCATGTTTAACTTCAAAGCCATACTTCCATTCTTATCACCCTTCCTACTCTTCAAATGATGAACAGTCTCATGAGCTACCAAAGCATTATAAAAAATCAACCTACCAGGTACGAAAGCACTTTGATTTTCACTTCTAATCTCAGGCAAGATCAACTTCAACCTATTAACAATCACTTTGGACACAAGCTTATAGATGACATTACATAAGCTTATAAGACGATAATCTGCTGGAGAATTTGGCTTCTTAATTTTGGGGATTAGGACAATATTAGCTGCATTTAGGTCACCTCAGATGCCTCCCAATCCATGGTTAGAATCTCCAACTGTTTATCCGACAACCTTGTTTTGATGTTGTCACAAAAACCTTCCGGTACAGTGGTATGAGAGGAGGTAAAGAGGTGCTCGAAATAGTCAATAAAAACTCTCTCAATTTCATCACCTTTATCGCCAAATGCCCGAAGCATCCTGTATTTTCGTAATGAAATTATCCTTTTTTCTTTGAGAAGCAAAATTGTGAAAAAAGGATGTGTTGCGATCCCTTTCTCTAAGCCACAAGGATTTAGCTCTATGCCTCCAATAAATTTCTTGGCATTTCTCAAGTTATGTCAATTCCAACAACAAAGCATTCAATCTATCCGGGTTCTTACCTGCCCTACCCGAATCATAGAAAGTTGCAATTTCCTTCCTAATCATATCCAATTTTATACCAAGAGAGCCATACACCGATTTGTTCCAAGCAGCAAAACAATTGGAGCACTCTTGGAGTTTGGCCGTAATAGCCTGTAAATTATTAGCTTCTCCTTTTTTCCATGAATCAACCACTACCCGCCTGAAATCTTCATGCCGAGTCCAAAAATTATCAAACTTTTTGGAAGATTGTCGTGCTTTATGTTGCATCTCCTGATCAACAATCTTTAATACAATAGGCAAGTGATCAGAAAAACTAGAGAACTCATGCCTCTCAAAAGAGAAACCAAACCTATTCAACCAAGTACTCGAGACAAGAAAGCGATCCAATCTTTCGAAAATAGCATCTGCTCCCCTTCCACGTTTCCAGGTAAAATTTGGACCTATCACTGGTAAATGCTCCAAATCACAATCTGCTATAACATTCCGAAAAGCTTGGACTTGTGCAAAAGGTCTAACAGGTCCTCCAATTTTCTCCGATCCATCCGTTATTTCATTAAAGTCTCCTCCAATAGCCCAAGGCAATGAATTTTGCTCCTTCAGTGTGCGGATAAGTGACCATGATTCTCCTCTTCTCTGCGTGACTGGATTCCCATAAAAACCCGTAAATCTCCATGGTAATGAACCTTCACCATCAATAATTTGAACATCAATATGAGAGTTCGAGAAACTCAAGATTGTGATCTCCCATATATCATGCCATAACATCGAAAGACCTCCACTCCTCCCTACACAATCAACTGTAAAACAATTAGAATAACCCCATCTCGATCTTGGGCATTCCATCTCATTACTACGCCTCCTCGTTTCACTTAGAAACACCAATTGGGGGCGATGTTTATTCAACACCTGTTGTACTTTTGGAATTGCCATGGCTGCCCCCAAGCCCTGGCAATTCCAGGCTAAGATACTCATTATGCTTGGCGGGGTTGGCTATCAATGCCAACCTCCGCCGAATGAGGAGTATTAAAATCAGAAATGCTATCAGAATTCAATTCACCATCTTCCCTGCTCTTCTTCCCTGCACCTACCATAGTACCTTTCGAACCTTCCCTTTTCTTCCCAGTAACCTTCTCCCCTCTAATTTTTTGCCCTTCTTCCATCCGAGAGTTAGATCTTGTTGTTCTCTTCCACTTCTTGTTATTTTGACTTCCACCTCCAATATTGGATGGGTTGTTCGCCTTAAATTCAAAATTTTTATCGTCCTTTTTAGCCTGATCCTCAACCATAACAACATCCTCTTCTCCATCAGCTACTAGTTGATTAGCTATAGATTTATCAACTGTACTTCCTTCCAAATTAGAGTCCTTCTCCATCGATTTGTCTTGTGAATCACATGATTGATTTCTCTCCATATTCTGTGCCTTATCAATTGCAATCAATCCTTCGTTGTCACCTTGAAAGTCCGATATACTTCCTTTATCCATTGCAGCCTTTAATTTTAGAACAGGTTGTCGGTTTTTCGCCTGCTCCACATCTCTTCCCCTGGTCGTCGGCCAATGGTCATGCCTATTAACCGACATCTCCTTACCATCCTCTCGCCCAGTGCGTGTTTCACTTATTCCCGGTCCATCAAATTTTAAGCCTTTCGAACGAGGAACTTCTCCTCTCAACCATGGTCCATACTCTTTCACTACTTTCCCCTTGTCTCTTCTCATGATAACAGCTTTCTCACATTCATTCTCTATATGATTCAAACAACCACAAACATAGCAAAAATCAGGGAGTCTCTCATATAGAAAACTAATTAGAAGTTTTCCTCCATTAGGTGCATTCAAGATCATGCCTCTACGCAATGGCTTATTCACATTCAACCTCACCCGAAACCTCAAATACTTACCCCAGGCTATCTTCTCACCACAAGTATCAATTTCTTCAACTTTCCCAAACGATTCCCCAATAACCTTACCAATGTTTTCATTCATAAACCCAAGATGGAGATCATGTACCTGTATCCAGAAAGAACGCCCATCCAATTTTAAATCATCCACACTGTCATAAGCATCATAAGGTTTCAGCACCAATAACGCCTTGTTGAAACTCCATGGGGTCTGTTGATAAATCCTATCCTTCTCCAGCTCCGATTCAAATTGGAAAATATATAGTTTTTCCCCAATTTCCCGTATCTGCAAACCCCCAGTTAATTTCCACACCATATGCATCACGTTCCTCATCAACTCCACATTAATAGGTCTCCGGGATAACAATTTACCGATCAAACAAGAATTCCCTTCTGCCAACGTTTCTGCAACCAGGTTTGGATCCACCGTTACCTCCAAATTCTCCTCCTCTGTTAGGTGAAAACTGTCCCATAACTCGGATAATCCTTCCGCCAAGATTCCCCAATACTCACCAGAACCATTCTCGACCAGAAAGATTCGAGGACCAAATTTTAAGATTAATCGACAAAGGCTTGTACGGCGAAAAGAGATAGCACTCACAAGGGAAACCCTAGGAGAGACGACAAAATACCAATTCTACTTAAGTTAACTAATAGAAGAATTATTCTACTATATTCTATGAGCTGGTATTATTAAGTTAAAGACTAATTAACTAGTAACTACTACTACTATGGCTTTTTTTTTTTGTTGGCCAGATAACTACTACTCTACTAAGTTAGAATTTCACTAATTCACTTTATTATCGAATAAAAATCCACATTGATTAAGAGAAAATTATTGGTTCAGACAGAGAAATTCGAATCATGATTTTTTTTTTTTTGGGAGAAACGTTAGTTGATTTCAGTTTGAGTTTCAGTTGCAGCAAACTGCAAAAGTCAAGAGTCAAGAGTCAAATGAAAGTGTTATGAAACAAAACACGTTCCATATAGTTTTTGAGACAGAAAATCTAAAAGATGTGAACATAAAAAAGACAGAACATAAACATATGTTAAAAAACAAAAGAGAAAACGCGGTTACCCAATTAGAACCGAAAAAAAAAGAGGATGCGAAAGTTTCCCACAGGACCCCAAAATACTGCGGTCATGTGGTTGGTTGTTTTTAGTATTTTTCATTTCTTTGTTCTTTTCATTTGAAAAGTCTGAAGAAGAATTATGATCTCAGCTCAGCAACAGCTGTCCTTTTTGGTGGGACCGCACCGCCTCTCTCAGTCTCCCCCACCCTAAATTCTCTTCACTTATTATTCCTACTCTTCCTCCTCCACTGTTTTATTTCCCTTTTTTTATACTTAAAAAACTGATGATGATGATAATGATAGTTTTTGGGAATAATAATAAGAATAATTTTGTTGAAAATTTGTAGCAAAATAGGAGTGAAAACATTTTATATTTGTTATACTAACCAATAATTTAGGAGGAAAAAACTTAACTAATGAAACAGATTGGAGAATGATTGGGGGTATTGTTATGCTTTTTTTCTTTGGGTACATTAGACAGTGTGAGGGTTAAATATTGTTATGCTATTTCTATTTAGGAATTGTTGGTTTTAAAATTTGTTGCATAATTGAAACCAAGAGTAGATAGAGAAGCTTTCGTAGCACTTATTTTCTCATTTTACAATATTCGAATTAGAGAACTTATGAGTTAACATCCATTTATTTATAATGTAAATTTACTAGTAAAATTATTAACATAATAATATATCCAAAATATGAATATTCTTTTTACCAAAAAGAATGTATATTCTTAGTTAAAAAATGTATATTCCACAATAATCTTTAAATAAGATTGATCTGTCATATCAATCATGATTCAATCCATAAAAATGTATGTTATAAGAAAATTTCTTAATGAAAATGTATAAGTTTGGAAATTTCCTATAATTAAAGATTCTCTTAGAATCATAATTGATGTAGTAGGCTAGATCTATCTAATAATTTCTCTGATTTCGGAATTTTAGAAAGAATGAATTATTTTAAATGTTAATTCCAAATATACTAAGGAACGATAAGAATTTTAGGCAATCAATATTTTGCAGAATAAAAATTCGAAATCAGAATCATAATTTATGGCATAATTGAAGGAAGGTTGTAAATTAGTTACATAATTATTTAATTTAGGTGTAAAATAAAGAAAGTCCCCCTTCCCTCCCCCACCAAAACAACTTCATATTACAGGTAAGATATTCCCTGCAAAAAAAAAAAAAACAATTAAATAGTACCCAAATAATGATGATTATTATCAAAAAAAGAAAAAAAAAATGAAGGTAAGAAGAAAAGAAGAGCCTCAAGTAGGGATGTAGAATAAATACACTTAAGTGATAAAATTCCGTTCAAAAAAAAAAAATTGTTATATTTCTTATCATTTCTCTTACCCTAACTAGACACTCTTCTGTTATTTCTTTGTTTCTTCGCTTCTTCATCAACCCGGAAAAACAGCGAAACCTTATTCAAACGACAACCCATTCCAACATCTACGTTGTCGCATCATCAAACTCGTTTTGGTTTTCCAAAAAAAAAGAAGCTACTGACCAAAATGCCCAACCACCATGGCCACCACCATCTCCTCCTCCCTCTCCTCCTTCTTTCCGCCGTCCTCGCAGCCGCGGACGACGGCGCTACCATTCTGAAAATAGCCTCCTCCTTCCGTCCGGCCCCCAGTGGGTGGTCTTCCACCTCTTCAGACAACTTCTGCACCTGGGCCGGCATAACCTGTGACAAATCTAGCCGTGTCACTGCCATCAACCTGTCTGACAAATCCCTGTTTGGAACCCTTGCTCCCGAAATTTCCTCCTTATCCGAACTCCACACTCTGGCTCTCCAACGCAACCATCTCTCTGGTACCGTCCCATCTTTTGCAAACCATTCCAACTTGCGATCCATTTACCTGGACAAAAACGACTTCACCGAAGTCGCTCCAGGCGCCTTCTCGGGAATGACCAGTCTTGAAACATTGAGTATGACTGACAATAAGAAGCTAAGTCCCTGGACTTTCCCAGATTTATCAGGATCCTCAGGTCTCATCGAACTTCAACTGGGTAACGCCAGCTTGTACGGCACCTTGCCTGATACGTTCGGAACTTGGAGCAGTTTAACCAGTTTAAGGTTGTCTTACAACAATTTGAGCGGTACATTGCCGGCTTCTCTCGGTGATTCCAGTATTCAGAACTTTTGGATCAACAATCAGGATGGTGGGTTCACAGGTACCATAGAAGTTTTGTCCAACATGGAACAGTTATCTCAGGTTTGGCTTCATAAAAATATGTTTACGGGTCCGATCCCAGATTTGTCTAAATGTCAGAGTATCTTCGATCTGCAGCTTAGGGATAACCAGTTGACAGGGCCTGTCCCGGAATCTTTGATTAATCTTCCCAATTTGAAGAATGTTTCATTGGCTAACAATAAATTGCAGGGTCCTTTCCCAAAGTTTCCTAGCTCAGTTGAGAAAGTTGCTGTTGATGGAACCAATAATTACTGTACGACTACTGGGGACCCTTGCGATCCTCAGGTTGCTATAATGCTTGAGATTGCTGGTGGTTTTGGGTACCCAGTGTTTCTTTCTGATGATTGGTCTGGAAATGATGCTTGTAAATGGTCTTTTGTTACATGTTCACAAGGAAGTGTGATTACTGTGAATCTTGCCAAGAAAGATTTGACTGGAGTTATTTCTCCGGCCTTTGGGAATCTCACGGCGTTAAAGAATTTGAATCTGAATAATAATAGACTGACCGGTTCCATTCCTGATAGTCTGACCAAGTTGAGTAGTTTGCAGGTTCTTGATGTGTCTAATAACAATCTTACCGGAGACATCCCATCATTTCCAGGTTCAGTCAAGTTTACTTACACAGGGAATAGTTTACTTGGAAAATCTGGTGGTTCTGGGGGAACTTCTGGTTCTGGAGGATCTAGTGGAGGTTCAGATGGTAAGTCAGGTAGTGGCAATGGCAAGAACTCCACTGCTCTGATTGTAGGTATTGTTCTAGGTGTATTAATTTTTGTTGCTGTTGTTTGCTTTGTTTCTTACAAGTATATTATGAACAAGAGGTATGGGAAAATTGGGAAGATGGAAGGCAGCGATACTGAGAAGGGTGTAGTTAAGAATGGGGCAATAGGCGGTGGAACAAATGGGTATGGAGGAGTCGCTGCTGAAATGCAGAGCCAAAGTAGTGGCGATCATAGTGACCGCCATTTCTTTGAGGGTGGAAATGTTGTGATCTCAATGCAAGTCCTAAGACAGGTGACTGATAATTTCAGCGAGGCCAATGTTTTAGGAAGAGGGGGTTTCGGAGTTGTGTATAAAGGGGAATTGCATGATGGTACACAGATTGCTGTCAAGAGGATGGAGTGTGCGTCAATGGGTACTAAAGGAATGAATGAGTTTCAGGCTGAAATTGCTGTGCTTACAAAGGTTAGGCATAGGCATCTTGTTGCACTTTTGGGTTACTGTATTAATGGTAATGAGAGGCTCTTGGTTTATGAGTACATGCCTCAAGGGACCCTTGGTCAGCATCTCTTTGAATGGAGGGAACTTGGCTATGCCCCACTGACCTGGAAGCAGAGGGTCACCATTGCTCTGGACGTTGCACGGGGGGTGGAGTATTTGCACTCTCTGGCACAACAAAGTTTCATTCACCGGGATTTGAAGCCTTCTAACATACTCCTTGGGGATGACATGAGGGCAAAGGTTGCAGATTTTGGTCTGGTTAAAAATGCACCTGAAGGAAAGTACTCTGTAGAGACGAGATTGGCAGGAACATTTGGATATCTTGCTCCTGAATATGCTGGTATGTAATTCCTCATCTGGAAATTCATTTAAGATTATATATATTGCATAGTTCTACATATTCTATAACAATTTGGCAACCTAGTTGAAAGTAATTTAAGTGAAACCATATAATGTCTTAATGTTATTATAGCTGTTCCTATTTTAGAGTACCTAAGATCTTACTCATGGCAGTAAACATGATTGGGGCTCCCATGATATTATCTGGCTTATGCATATAAAGATGGGGCTAACATGCCATTTTTTATTTAATTTTCTTGATACTAGTTCATGTTATTGAAGGGGGAAAGTGGTTACATTTAGGGGAAAGGTTTGCTTCAACATGCTTAATAAGTATTAATTGTTATGAGAAAGAGTAAAATCATGGTTGCAGCTAATGAGTTGTCTTTTTATTACATTCAATATGTATGACATTTTCAGAAGCAATTTTTCATTTGTCATAATTTGCAAAAGCTATTATTGGTTGTGAAATTGTGGTCTTTGGGTTTTGTTTAGCCCTTTTTTTTTCTTTTTTAAGATCAATAATTTTCTTGTCTTCTCCTATTCCCGGGTTTTTCTCTGCAAAATATTGTCATAATTAATATATGTTAACGAGGTTTCTTCTTGTTGGCCAAGTGATGTTGAATGCAAATCAACCTTCTATAATTTGATGATTTTGGCTTATTGGAACAGCTAGAAGTAAATGACTGTAATGGATAAAGTAGGTCCAGTTACTGAGAAGTTGTAGACTATAAACCTGTCTATTGTCTGCTATTATTTTCCATGCCCATCTGTTTGAGCTGTCCGTGTCAGTATTCCTGTAGGTTAGATGAGCAATATCTATCGGTAAAATATTTGTGTTAAATGTTAACTAATATATACTTTTAATCTTAACAGCAACTGGAAGGGTTACTACAAAGGTGGACGTCTATGCATTTGGAGTGGTCTTAATGGAGATAATCACTGGCAGAAAAGCTTTGGATGAAAACTTGCCCGATGAGAAGTCACATTTGGTCACATGGTTCCGTAGGGTCCTTATTAACAAAGACAACATTCCGAAAGCTGTTGATGATACAATCAACTGTGATGAGGAGACAATGGCAAGCATCTTCAAGGTAGCTGAGCTGGCAGGGCACTGCACAGCTCGCGAGCCATTTCAGAGACCCGACATGGGGCATGCAGTCAATGTGCTGGGCCCCCTTGTTGAGCAGTGGAAACCTTCTAACCATGAGGATGAAGAAAGCTCCGGCATTGACCTTCACATGAGCCTTCCCCAGGCTTTGCAAAGATGGCAAGCAGATGAAGGTACATCCACAATGTATGGTGATTTTTCATACTCTGAAACGCAGTCAAGCATTCCTTCAAAACCCTCAGGGTTTCCAGACTCATTCCGCTCATCAGATTGCCGGTGATAAAATTTGAAAAGAATCAACATAATTTTGAAGAGGTATGCACTGTAAAGAATTGGGACGAGGGCGAAAAACCCTGGTTGAGGTGCCAGTCCAGTTGATAGCGAAGAGCATTGCAGTCATAATATTTATGAATTCAGTTTGTTCTCTTATCTTTGTCGTGCTAAACCTGAGGCAAAGGAGCTGTTGTTGTTTCTTATTAAATTCTTTAAAAGCTAACACGATTGATTTGTTTTGTTGGTGAAGCATTTACACAGGAAAAAGAGTTTTGGGGGGGAAAGGGGTGAGGGAGGGAGACCAAAAATGTATCATATTCTTTGACCTTTGTCATTGTATTGTATAATTATTGTCTTCAATTATGTTCAATCATGTTCGGTTGGTGCACAAACTTAAGTTCCATTTCTTCCCATACTATTCTTTGCTAATAGTAACATGTTTTGATTTATTTATTCAAAATAAAATTTCCCTTGGGAGTTTTGCATTTTTCTTGAAGATATATATTATTATGTCAATGCCTGATCTGAATCAGATCAAATCTCATACTCTTTAGCTTTCTTACTGATGAGTTGGGTGGGTCTAACTTCTAAGAAAGCTTGAAAGTTGAAACTCATCATCTCACATGTGAAGCAGGGGATGACCAAGTTACATGCATTGTTTGCTTTTAAAAGTTGGGAACTTTCCATTGAAAGTAAGACTTTTGTTATGCTACTGCACATGTCTTGGGGGCCCTTTTTATTCTCAGTTCTTTTTTTTATTTAAAAAAAAATAAAAAAAAGGTGTAATCTTAATGTAGATGTAGATGAGATTAAAAAATGGGTTGATTTGATGCTTTAGATACGTAACAATGACCAACTGAATTGACCAATTATATTATGGTTTGGAATTATGAAAAAGACAGGCAACTGTTTGATCATATATTAGGAAGAATAGAATATAAGCTGATCTGTTGATATGAAAATGGAAGCTGTCACAACTCACAGCCCACAAACTGCAATGTGGTGGTTGAAAATTCATTTGAAATTGACCTTATATTAAAAAGGATTATTAACCAAACAAATCAGGTTTAGGTTTTTTATCATTGTCTTGGCACTTGCAGCAAACTGCTCCATTTTTAAACAAATTGACCTAACTGTTGATATAAATCTCTCGGTATCTAATTATCACTTATCCGGTATTTGGTAATTATATTGGACATTTACTCGATTCCGTCAAATCCTAATTGAGGAGACTCTCTCCTTCTATTCTTGATTCATAAGATTCAAATCCAAGACCTTACTTAAAGAGTTAAAAGTGCATCATTCTACCACTCAATTTGATTGAATTTTGAGTATAATATCACACACTATTAGTATTAACATTTGTGGATGGTGTAAATTATTAAGCAGTATATATATCTTTCAATTTGATTGAAACATTGGTCTTAAAAATTGTTACTAAAATTAAGGAGATCCGCCTTTTTGGTAATAAAAGAGAAAAATATTGATTCAGCATCTTTATTATCAGATAGTGTGAGGATGAAGTAAGCGTGTTTGGTTGGATTCAGCATTCTAAGTTGTAACAGCGCAATCTCAAATGGAGCTTATCTTTTGGTTTTATTCGCTGTCAAAACATCAAACTTAATCTGTCTAAATCTAATAGTACCAAACTTGTGTACGTTTCTTTATCTTTTCTTTATATGGAAAAAGTGAAAACAAAATAACCTACCGATCAGTTGTTCATGATTGCCTTTTTACAATGTCTATGAATTTGATCAACAACAAACTTCCATCACAAAAAATTTTTCTTCTAACTGTTGGGTAAATCTTTCATGGTCAATGTTCAATTGTGATGATCATGTTTTTGTTTCTTGTTGATAGAAAGGATTATGATCATCAATGATTGAAGGCAATTATTGTTAACAACTAATTTGAAGTTATTAGAGAGATTTGTCAAACAAATATTCAACTTAATTACTATTAACTTACCAATGCTTGTTGGATGTCTTCAAAGTAACGTCTTGGATTCTAGTTTTCTCAATAGAGAGAATATACCCAAAGAAAGTTTATCACATTTAGGATCCGAAACGACTGAAATACTACTAAATACCAAGAGTTTTATATCTAAAAAATTATATCAAACTTGATTTTTTAAAAAACAAATTTTCACTTTCAGCAGTATATTACCTACTGGATTGATAATATAATGGTCCCTATAAGATTTTTGTTTACACCAACTTGGAGGACTTTTTGGCTAAGTTTCTGATTTCTCACTAAAATTAAAAATCCAAGAAGGTGGTCACTGGTCAGCTCATGTATGCCTTGGTTGTTAAATGGCTTTTTTTTTTTTTTGATACCGTGTTAAATGTTACAACAAAGACGAAATGAAGTTTCTTTGATCTGTTTCTCAAAAAAAAAAAAAAAAGTCTATTTGATATAATCATTGCCAATCAACAACAAAGACTTGAAACAGAGGGCGAAAATGTTGAAAATTAGTAATTACTATAAATTAAGAGAAATATTATAAACCAAAGTCAGCAAACTAGCAACCGCTAATTATTGCAGAGATGCGGGAAGCAACGATGAATTCTTTTTCCTGTGAATGTGTTGTGGCATAATTCAGGGACTATTGCTTACATCAAACCATTTACTAAAATTTTGTATGGGTCGGCAATTCAAATGGATAATATAAAAAATATATCATAGAAATTTTTTTTTAAAATACATTTGACTGTATAAATAATTTGCAATCACTTCCATTTCTTTAAGTCGTTTTCTTTCTAAAGTCATATATATTATAGTTATACACTTATACTATGAAATATTGAGGGAGCAAAGGTAAGTGACATGTCTCTTCATGTTTTCATTACAGCTAGTTGTTTCTAAACACAAGTATTGAAGTGTTTCGACCAAAAAAAAAAAAAAAATCAAGTATTGAAGTGGCTGTCTGGCTGTCTCTGGCCGAACCCAAAAATGGAAGTGCGGTTCAGAAAAGTTTGGCCCTTGACTCGAGCAAAGTTCCAGCCCAATGCGGAAGCCTAGTAAAGTCCAAATAAAAGACCATTAAGCTAGAAAGACAGGCAATCCCAAAACAGCTTTAAGTTTGGCCCAGTCAAATGTTTTGAGGCCCAAGTTTCTTAAATATAAGGTCTAAGCTCCAACTCCAACAACATGACTTTTTTTTGGCTAATTGCTCAAATAAAGGCCTAATGTTTGCCAAAATGCTTAAATAAGGGTCTGCTCTTTTAATTTGGCCAAATAAGGGCTTAACGTTGCCAAAATGCATAAATTAGGGTCCGATTTTTTAATTTGGCCAAATAAGGGCCTAACGTTTGCCTAAAATGCTCAAATAAGGGCTTGGAGTCGAAAATTCTCACGCGTCAGCGTCATCCAAATTGACGCCAGGCCCTTATTTGAGCATTTTCGATAACATTAGGTCCTTATTTGGCCAAATTAAAAGATCGGACCCTTATTTGAGCATTTTCGATAATATTAGACCCTTATTTGGCCAAATTAAAAGATCGGACCCTTATTTGAACATTTTGATAAACATTAGGCCCTTATTTGAGCAGTTAGCCGACTTTTTTTCTTTGTCAATTATTAATTAAATGGCTTAATGAATAAACTGCCTCTCGAAGTTCTAACTATTATTAAAAAGGACAAAATGGTTCTTAAACTTTTAATTGGGACGGTTAAATCCTTTAGTTCTCAATTTTAGGCACATTTAACCCTTCATTAGATGAACGTTAGTCATGTGACCTCACATGACCTACTCCTCTATTAAAGAAAATCTATGTATTCAATTCATGAGCCATTTTGTCCTTTTGGGGTGGTTTGGTTCGGAGTAATGGGATATACCCACGCGGACGGAGATGATCAGGTATGAGACTCGTTAAGTGAAATGGCTGGGTATCACTCGGTAATGTGATACCCAACCGTCGACGTGGGTATTACATTACCTGCGTGTTTTCAACACCGTAGTAATTACGGCGCGTAAGGTTATATTCGATACCCCATGCTACGGTACCCAAACATGGGTATTTCATTTAAAACCCTCTCCTTGCCCAGACATATTTCGATATACCCTCGAAACAAACAACACCTTTGTGTGAAAACTGAAGGAATAATTTGTCATTTTTGTCAAAGTTCATGAACTATTTTATCCATCAATTTGGAGTCATTTACTTTTTTTTTTTATATATATATATTTCACATGACTATCGTTACTCCAATAAATGGCTCAATCTGTCAAAAATTAGGAATCAGAGGACTTAATCGTCCAAATTGAAAATTTAGAGGTCATTTTGTACCTTTATTGATAGTTCGAAGGTTCATTTTGTCTATTAACTATTATTAAACAACCAAATGTTTAATGCAGTGGGTAGTGGGTGTTCTTGATAATTACCTTAGTATTTGTAAACAAGGAAGTAAGGTAGAAGACTTTATTTGAAAGCCAAGAATAAATTCCAAACTTCAGAATAAGCCATCAACTTTATTGGATTTCTGAAATTTTTGCAATGACAAATGGATTTAATTTTTCCATAAAAGGCAGACAAATGTAGCAATTTGATGATGATAATCCAGACCCTTTTGCAATTTTGCTAAATAAACCAGGCTTAAGATTGAAAAAAAAGTGAAAACCCTGAATGATCACAACATTAGCCTCATCCAATTTCTAATTTGTGTAACTACCAAGCTTGAAAAGTTTATATCTGCAATCCAAAGAGACAAGAAGAACCCCATATAAACTTTTACTTCATAAGCTTTGGCCTTTTCCTTTTACAAATGGAAAACCATTACTAGTTTAATTTATCATCATTGGTAGATATCTGTTTTTTCATGCCTTTTTCTTGCTTGGAATAAACAAAAGAAGTTCACTTTGTTTTGGAGACACTCGCAAATCTCATTGAAACTAAACAAAGCTTATTCTATGTAAGGAACAATCTTGCTACTTTTTACTTAACAATTCATCCATTCTTCACTTTCTCTTCTCTATAAAACCACATTTCACTTTTGGGGCAAAACCATTGCACTGCAATTGAAAAAAGAAAAGCTCAACAATGGCTCTTCTTGCTTTCCTCTTGGCTTCTCTTGTAGTTGGTTCAGGTTAGTTTGGTTAACTTTCCTTACAAAATGTTCAATTTTTTTGATGTTTAATCAACATTGCTTTTATGTTTTTGAATGCTTTTTAACAGTGGCAGAAATCTCGAACAAGATTGGAATAAACTATGGTCGAGAAGCTAACAATCTTCCATCCCCTTATCAATCCATTGAGTTGATGAAATCCATGAAAGCAGGCCGTGTAAAGCTGTACGATTCAAACCCAGAAATATTGAAACTCCTTTCAGGAACCAAGATTGATGTAAGCGTTATGGTTCCAAACGATGAGATTGTCCGGATTGGTTCAAGCCAAGCAGCAGCAGAACAATGGGTGCACAACAATGTGATGGCTTATTACCCAGATACCAGAATCAGGTTCATTTTGGTTGGCAATGAAGTCCTCAGCTATAATACTTCTCGACTTTGGCATAACCTTGTCCCTGCAATGAAAAACATTAAGAAACGTCTGACTAGTCTTAATGTTAAGAACATTAAGGTTGGTACCCCATTAGCCATGGACATGCTTCAATCAACTTTCCCACCATCAACTGGTACTTTCAGGTCTGATATTTCAGATTCTGTGATGAAACCCTTGCTCAAATTCTTGAATTCCACCAAATCTTTCTTTTTCCTTGATGTTTACCCTTATTTTCCTTGGTCTGCTAATCCAATGAACATAAGTTTAGACTTTGCTCTTTTTAATGGAAAAGAAAACATCACTGACCCTGTAAATGGCTTAGTTTACACTAATCTGCTAGACCAAATGATTGATTCAGTCGTTTTCGCCATCGAAAAGCTTGGATTTAGACATATCCGATTGGCTATAGCTGAAACAGGTTGGCCTACTGCAGGTGATATTGATCAGGTAGGTGCAAATATCCAAAATGCAGCCACTTATAACCGAAACCTTATAAAAAAAATTACTGCCAAGCCATCATTAGGAACCCCAGCTAGACCTGGAATAATAATACCAACATTCATTTTCTCCCTATATGAAGAAAACCAGAAGACAGGTCCTGAAACAGAAAGGCATTGGGGTTTGTTGCATTCAAATGGAACGCCTATTTACGACATTGATCTCACTGGGACTCGGCCTGTCTCTGATTACAAGCCATTGCCTGAAGCTCAAAATAATGTTCCTTACAAAGGGAAAGTTTGGTGTACGGTGGCACCAGGGGCTAATCTGATGAACTTGCCATCAGCATTGAGCTATGCTTGTGGCCAGGATAATCAGACTTGTTCAGCATTGAGTCCTGGAAAAGAGTGTTATGAGCCATTATCAGCATTTTGGCATGCAAGTTATGCATTCAGTTCATACTGGGCAAAGTATCGAAGCCAGGGGGCAACTTGCTTCTTCAATGGACTTGCTAGACAGACCACAACGGACCCAAGTAAGTTTTCTTGATTGGTAGTAATTTTCCCATTTTTTTTTATTTTTAAAATCTTGTAATTGATTGGTATATCTCACTGATTCATTTGAGCAGGTCGTGGGCACTGCAATTTCCCAAGTGTGACTCTCTGAGTTGTGTGAAGATGAAGATGAAGCTTCTGCCAAGGAAATACAGAGCTGGTGAAGTTTAATGCCCAGGAATTGGTCTTAGCTTTGTTCTGTTAGGCTTTTGTTAACTCATATTTTTGCAAGAAAGGAATAATGTTTCTGATTTCTGACATCTAATTAGAAGAAAAATAGCTTCTTGTCTGCTTTAATATTAAGGAATGAAGCATATAAAAACTTTCTTTTATAACTTTTTCTGTCGTTTCAACTCTCTGAGAATGTTAATCTTCTTCTCCCACTCTGTTTCATTCTGTTTCATTATTCATACCAGAATAAGCCCTAAAAGGGCCACTCTTCCAATTGGCTTGTGTGGAACATATATATGACAAAAATTTTCACCTCAAAATGTATATTAGCTCTTAATTCAGATATATATTTAGATAGGGTTCGAATTGTTTACTGATATTTTTGTGCTGATAGTGAGGGAGATGTTTTGGAGTTTTTCATAAATCCCACTTTCTAGATCCCAATACGTAATAAAGGACAGAACACATTCATGACTTGAAGTTGAATAAATTTGTTTTGTCTGTACGACAGATGTCGTCACTCACCAATGACCAATGACCATCTTATTCTGCTATAATATAATTTATATATGACTTTTAGCCACTTGAAGACTCCTGACAAACTACCCATTACTTGTTTGCCTTATTCCTTCACGCTCTTTCTCTTTCTCCCTCTCTCTCTCTCACTCTCTTTGTATGTTCTGTTTTTTTGGTATGTTAAAATGTTGGGAACTTCGATAAATCTTTAATCTTGGAAACCCAATCAAAAACAGCTCCTTTCTTCTTCTTCTTCTTCTTATTCCTCCCACTCTTCTGAAAATAGAGTGGGAACCATGTCGTCTTTAACATCTTCCTTTGTTGACAATTATAACTCTGTTCAGTTTCTTTTCATTCGTTCTAAATTGCACTGCTCCAAAACTTTGGGTACAAAGCTCCCTGGAGTCAAGTTACGGTTCTCCCCAGCATCCAAATTTCGAGTTTTCTGTGAATCCAAGGTGATTCTCAATTACCCTTTTCTATATATTGCTCTGTCTTGGACCTTTTTCTGCATTCTTATTTGATCATAATAGATTATAAGCTTTTTTTTTTTTGGCACAAATAATAGATTATAAGCTTTAATGGGTTCTTGTTATTTATCAATAATAATGAAAAAAGATAAGGTTTTGAATTTTTTTTTTGAGGGAATAAGGTTTTGAATATTTGAATGGCTTCAGCTTCCTCAAGTTGTCTATTCTCATCATCTTTTTTCTTTCTTTACTTATCCTGTTCTTCAATTTTGTAATTTTTTCTTAGTTTTAGGGCGCATGTTAACTGAGTTGACTTTGAATGGACTTTAATTAATGGTAAATGAGTTTAGACGGTAACCTTTGAACCAACTGCTTAGCTAAGTAGAGTTGAATGATTTAATTTAATGCAACTCCAATGAAGTAGGCAGTAGGTGCAAATAAATAAATGTGGAAAAGTCTATAATATAATAATAATACTGTTTTCTCAAAAGGGGGGAGAGGAGGGTGACTGCCTGACTGGTCCCTGGACATCAGCTTAAGCTCAAAGGCTCAAAATCTCCTTTATATTAGTTAAGGGCTTAAGGCTTCCTTTTATTGTAGTAAATTTTTTGCTGTTTGTCCTGTTCTTCCAAAAATGTTGCTGCCAACTGGCAACTACCAAGTGAAGCAAATACATATATTTGCAAAATCCAGTTTGAGTACATAAGGCTCTGTCTGGTGCAGCAGTGAGATTGTTAATGGTGAGATAAAAACAGTGGTGGTGGTAAAACTGGTAGCACAGTAGTGAAAAAGTTATGACTAAAACCCAACATTAATTCTAGCATATATGTATATAATCTCTGTCCAAAAACATTTGGAACCATTATTGGATGTTTTCTGTGTGTGTAAATAGTTAAAAACAAAATCCTATGAACCATTATTGGAGTGTTTGAACTTTGAATTCCAGTGGCAGATTTAGGGCTAGGGTTACATTGCAAAATGTCTATTAGCCATTTGGCTATAGCAAAGGAAATTATTCAATTACAACATAATTGCTGGAAATGGCCTTCTTGCTTCTAGAATTCACAAACCCTAATGTCTTTGTCAGGTATGGTATAACACTCCAAAGGTTAAGTCATGTGATCTTACCATTCCTCTGTGTTTTTCCCCGTCTTAGACACAGGAGCTGCAGATAAGAAAGTGCTCTCCTTTACTAGAAAAGGCATCACTTCCAAATAATGGTTCAGTGGTCTCTAATGAATGGAAAGCTGTCCCTGACATTTGGAGGACTTCAGCAGAAAAGTATGGTGATCGAGTAGCACTTGTGGATCCATACCATGATCCACCTTCCACCATGACTTATAAACAGGTAAATATTTACTTCTGTTCTTGTATAGTTTGTCACAAAACTAAAGTGTAGATTAAATTAGGGAAAAGGAAAACAAAGACAAGCCAGTTGCATAATTTGTTGAAGTAATATCTAAGAACTTGAGTTATTCTTTCATGATATACATTTTTTCAATTATCTCAAATTGTACTTATAGTCCATGTAAATGTTGCCTTTTTCAATACTTAGCTGTTCTTTGCAATTTATGCAAAGCAAGTCATTATATCTTTTCAATTGCCTTAATTTCAACTCCAATATTGCAGCTGGAACAGGAAATATTGGACTTTTCTGAAGGTTTAAGAGTTCTTGGAATAATGCCAGATGAGAAGCTTGCACTTTTTGCTGATAACTCTAGCCGTTGGCTTGTTGCAGATCAAGGTACATATCAATAATTGATCTACAGATGAACCTTTTATTTTTCGCTCTGTTACAACTTTTATTAGTAAATGAATATCTGGAAATTTCAAAATAATATTGGTGCATTACTTTGGCCAAGGTATAATGGCAACAGGAGCAATTAATGTTGTCAGAGGATCAAGATCATCTGTGGAAGAACTTTTAGTCATTTACAATCATTCTGACAGGTTTGATGAATAAATGCTTTTGTAATATACTTTCATTTTGTAACAGAAAATCCTTAAATTAGCCATCCTCTTGTGGAGTTATCCCTTCACTGGACATTGGTTGATTCTAATGATTTGTAGTATTTTATTTGTTAATTTGATATTCAAATATAATTCATAAATACAAGAAAACATGTTTTCATGAATAATTATTCTCATCAAAAGTTGCTACACCTAAAAACCTTTCATGCCTTCTGATAAGCTCTGTTTTCTACTTTATGAAGTTTGAAGTCATTCTTAAGATTTCATTATCCATGCTGTGCTGCTTTCTTTGTTATTGCTAATACAGAAGTTTCTGATTTTGTCATATAATTATGGCAGTGTTGGGCTTGTTGTTGACAATCCTGAATTTTTCAATCGTCTTGCTGGAACATTTCAGTCCAAGGCAAAAATGAGATTTGTTGTGCTACTTTGGGGGGAGAAATCATGCCTGAGTAATGGTGAAACTGAGAGTGTGCCTATATTTAGTTTTAAGGAGATCTTGGAATTAGGAAGAGAAAGCCGTGTGGCTCGTACGGATTCTCATAATGCTAGTAAGTTTACATTTTCAGTTTGTGATCCATTGTCCAATCATGTATTTTCATATGTATTTTGGGGGAAATGAGTTTATCCATCATCTGTATATGTCTGCACAATTCCCATTTCCTTGATGGTGACTAACAAATGTGATTTCTGGACAAGGTTACAAATATGAAGCCATCAGCTCAGATGATGTAGCTACCCTTGTATATACAAGTGGAACCACTGGCAATCCAAAAGGCGTTATGCTTACACATAACAATTTATTACACCAGGTAAATTATTAAACCATTCCATAATAATTAAGTTATAGTTGAGAAATTAGAACTGAGCAATTTCTGTATAAATCTGAATATTTTCCAGATAAGAAATTTGTGGGTCATCGTACCTGCTGAACCTGGGGATAGATTTCTAAGCATGCTTCCAACTTGGCACGCATATGAGCGAGCTTGTGAGTATTTCATATTTACGCGTGGAATTGAGCAAGTATATACAACTGTGAGAAATTTGAAGGTATTGTTTGTTGGTTGTGTAGCTTTGCTCTAAAAACATTTGGTCCTCAATAAATGGAAACAAGTACAAGATAGTTTTAGTCATCCATTGCCATGTTCTAATTGGTATATCTAATAATTCTCCACATGGGTCATGTCTTACTTCTTTATCTGCTTATTTTGGTTTTGCACTCTTTCTTGTAGGATGATTTGAGACATTATCAGCCACACTACTTGATTGCTGTACCTTTAGTGTATGAGACACTCTATAGGTATGTCCTTCACATAGGATGTCTACTATCTTAATGAATCACCTTCAACAATATTTAACTTACTTGTGTTGGTAAAATAGTTGTCTAAAAGCAGCCTTAAATCTATTGGATTACCTTGCAGTGGGATTCAAAAGCAAATAAATACAAGCTCCACCGCTCGAAAGTTGATGGCACTTACATTCATAAAGGTCAGCTTGGCATACATGGAGTTGAAGAGAATTTATGAGGTGTGATACTGAGCAAGTCTTGTTCATAACTTACAATTATTATGAAACTCCAGTTGAGTTGTGTAGGTTCCTTGTTTATGCTTTATGTTCTTCCCAATACAGACTCTCATTCTAATATGGATTCATCTTTTAAAGCCCTATATACCTCTGCCAAGAGATAAATTGAAACAGATGCCAATTTTCTCTTTAAAACCGTGATTATTTCATATGTTCAATGCCAAAAACCATGTTTATTTTATGAGGACTAGTTGAGTAAATGGAGATTAAAACCATCTCTACTGTTCTGATGTAGTGAATGTCAGATGTTCTCGGTTTCACTGCATAAAAATAGTTCTCCAGACCTGCTTAGTTTAATTAGTTACTTGTTTCCACTCAACATTTGCCTGTGCTTTATTTGATTAACAGGGACTATGCCTAACAAGGGATCCGAAGCAACCTTCATTTATTTTATCCATGTTAGACTATTTATCAGCGAGAATTCTTGCTGCAATCTTGTGGCCTGTGCATGTATTAGCAAACAAGCTTGTCTATCAAAAAATTCGCTCTGCTATTGGAATATCAAAGGTTTGATCTTTTTGATATATAATCTTGTTATTTATGTATTCGACATATAATCTGCATTTATCAAATAAAGAAAATAAGGAAAACTGGAAAGGAAAAGAGGATATATTGTTGTTGTTCTTATGAGCAAAATTTCCACTTCATATAGTCCTGTTATTTTTTTTATGTGTTCATCATCTGTAGCAAATGTGTTATGAGATTATTGATTATTATATGCATCATCATCCAGGCCGGGACGACTGGGGGCGGAAGTATGCCTATGCATATTGACAAATTTTTTGAGGTTAGATGCTGAGAAGCTCTTAGCTTGCTAACAAAACTTTAGTCTAGTTGTTATCATCTCTTATATTTAGAGTCAAATGTTTGCAGGCAATTGGTGTGAAATTACAGAATGGGTATGGTTTAACAGAATCAGCCCCCGTAATTGCTGGTCGACTACCTCACCGTAATGTAAGACACCTCTAGATTCTTATAGCTTTTAATTGATACTAGTTCCTTTCTTCAATGCAACCTGAAGAAAGTCTGTTCCATCTTATGACAATCTTTGAGATTTGACTTTTTGAAGGTTCTTGGTTCAGTTGGGCATCCAATTCAACAAACAGAATTCAAAATCATAGATTCTGAAACTAATGAAGTTCTCCCACCTGGATCCAAGGGCATTGTAAAGGCTAGGGGGCCACAAGTGATGAAAGGTTACTATAAGGTAATATTCAACTGAATAAAGGCTACTTGAAGAACCCAAAGCAATGGAAAAAGAATGTTTGAAGCCTGAGTTAGTACTTTAATCTTCTTTTATAAAAATAGAAATGATAAAATCAAGAAATTTTAAGCCATAGCCATAACTATAACTAATTCCAGTGAGTGAAACTAAGATGCCCTGGTCGGCTGGTCCTGTGTATTAACATAACCTCGTGCCAAAAGTTATGCTTTTGGACAGAAGGCAAAACCAAGAAACTGAACTGGTAGTCTCTGATTGTTTCAAGAGTTGTCATGGTTTCAACAATGGAAACTAAAAGGCCAATAATTGGCTGTTTTTTGCTGTGGAAAGACAATGAAAAACCTGGAAAAACAAGTTGGTTTCAACAAGTTGTTAATATTTTGCAAATAAGAAAAAGCAATTAAAGTTTTGTCAGATTAGTAGAGCTAAAACAGTGTAAGACTTCTAACTGTCAAAGAATTCTGAGCTGGACTTTAATAAGTAGCATATTACTACATGCCAATGAGTTAGTACCATCTCTGATGATGTATTTGTGTTATTGTTTTGATTAGAATCCATCAGCAACAAGGCAAGCCCTAGATGAAGATGGTTGGCTAAACACTGGTGATATAGGTTGGCTTGCTCCTCATCATTCAGCAGGGCGAAGTCGTCAATGTGGAGGTGTTTTAGTTCTCGAAGGACGTGCCAAGGACACTATTGTTCTTTCTACTGGTATGCTTGAACTTTGAAGCCTATTTTTAACTCATATAACCCTGCAACTGCAGTCCTTCTTGCAAGCAATTTTACACTAGAAATCCCTTTCTTGTTGTTTGAATGTTGTCATCTAGGTCCTTTATGGGTTAGTTCAATGATAATATTGAACATTCATTAGTTAACTACTTGGGTGCCATACTCATACTCTGTTTCTGCTTCTAATTTGATTAGGGAACTATAAATCCGTTTAGAATTGCCATTGGAAGTTTACTAAGATTAACACTATTGCCCTGCAATCCTTCTTTGAAAATTATTGTTTTGTATAAATTCTGTTCAACAATCAATCACCATATTTTCCCCTTCCTATAGGCTATATTAACTAAATATGATTTCTTTGGATAAAATAGGTGAAAATGTTGAACCTTTAGAGATTGAAGAAGCTGCAATGAGAAGTAGTCTAATCCAACAAATTGTTGTTATTGGCCAGGCAAGTTCTACATCTTTCTTTCCATGAATGTTGCTTGTAGCTTTTGCCTGTAGTTTCTTATATAAGGTACATGTTATTGACTTGATGCATAACATTTTGTTGTTGATTGACATCTTGCATCCAGGATCAACGACGCCTTGCAGCTATCATTGTCCCAAACAAAGATGAGGTACTCCTGGCAGCGAAAGATTCATCTATTGTAGATGCAGATGCCTCCGATATTGGCAAGGACAAAATGGCAAGGCTACTTTATGAAGAATTGAGAAAGTGGTAATACTTCCAAATTCAGCTACTCCTTTTAGGGAGAGATAGAATCAAGTTGGTTTTTTGAGAAAATATGGATCAAAAGTTAGTAGGATAATGTGCCATGAACCCTGCAGAGACATATATTACACCATTAATGATGCAACCTGCTCTAAGAAAGCATTTTAGGCTTCATCTATGTAATGCAATATTTCAATGGGGTTTGATTCGAAGGCAGTTGTCTGACCTGAATCTCTCTTTCATGCAGGACCTCCGAGTGTTCATTTCAAGTCGGACCGATCCTTATTATCAATGAGCCTTTTACGGTAAGATCCTTTCCTTTTCATGGTGGCAGAGCTTGATCAACTATATATTCTGCATATTTGATGTTAGAGTTAAGTATATACCCATTTTGTTTGCAGATTGATAGTGGCTTAATGACTCCAACCATGAAAATCCGAAGAGACAAAGTTGTAGATAAATACAAGAAGGAAATAGCAAATCTTTACAAGTGAAATCCCCTATGACAAATATGATTATCACTGCTACCGTATACTTAATAGACTGCAATATGCAATTCTTCTGTAAGTTATTCCAACAATTTTGTATCTTAAAGAAATGTATATACATCATAATCTTTTCAAGGCATCACCCATTTTATGACTTGGGACTTGGAATTTGCAAATGTTTAGCTTATCATTAGTGGTGTAAAGTTGATCCAGAACTTACCTCAAAGAAAAGAAAAAAAAATCCAAAACTCAGTGCTTTCTAGCCTTTCATTGTGAGATTGGAGGGATAGGTGTCTAGAATTATGAATCACCTAAGAAAGGGCCAACTTTTAAAAAAACTTGGACCAGATTGAAACACTATAGTTAAGTCCTACAGCAAAAGTGTTTAATGCCAGTTTGGCCTATAAAAGATGACTGTCAGTTGGGGGCCAGATGAAAACATTAACGCATTTGCCTGAAATTTCTCTCCATAGACTGTTACAAAGTGGAGCATCTCCATAAAGAAATGCCCTTAAGCAGAAGAAATAGATGCCATATGGAAGATTCTACCTTGACAAGGATTTGATTCCCCAAAACGCATTTGTAAGAAGGGTTTTAACCTTTTACACTCGGGAAGTGAAAGAAATGTCTTGAACCAATATAAGACATGGGATTTCTTAATTATTCCCCCAAAAAAAAAAAAAAAAAAAGTTAAGACACTGAACCACTACCTTTAAAACAAGCATCCTAAAATAGATCCAAATTTATTGCTCTTGTAGGTGGCTGATCTCAACTGCTACTTACCCTTGGTTCCAAGTCGTGTATTAAGTCTTGGAGGACCACAATGTCTAGGACTTTTAATGATTGTTTTTGCATTTTAGGCATCCAAATTACAAAAGCAAAAGAATTAATGCCATTTTGACTGAATTTTAAATGTTTGTTACCGGTTAGCCTGAATTTTCTCTCCATAAAAGTGCTGTTTATATTAAACTATCTTCATTTACAAGGAGGGAAAGAGCAGAAGAAACAGATGCTATGTGAAGAAAATGTCATAAGCAACAATCTTAGAAACTTTTCTTACTTTAGAAATTGTATTTATTTTTTAAACCAATCAGTCCTATTTAGAAATTTTAGGAACATAGTAGGTCAACATCAATGTCAATAGCAACAAATCTTTCTAGTATTTATTAAAAAAAAATGGTTTTGTTTGTGTGCAACAGATGTCATCCCATGATATCTACTTTCAAGTTTTCAACTGTGACTTTGGGTTCGGTCGGGCATCTTTCACTCTTGACAATTTCACTTCTTTGCCTTCTTCTTCTCTCTTCTCTCTCTCTTTCTCATTTGTACGTTTTTTTCTTTTTAAATGTTAAAATGTTGGGAACTTCGATGAACCCCATAAAAACAGTTTCATCTTCTTCTTCTTGTGAGAAGAGAATGGCAACCATGTTGTCCTTAGCATCTTCCTTCGATAATTGTAACAGCTCTGTTCAGTTTCTTTTCTCTCGTTCTAAATTGCATTGCTCCAAATTGGTTACAAAGCTCCCTGGAGTCAGGTTCAGGTTCTTCCCAGGATCTAAATTTCGAGTTTTCTGTGAATCCAAGGTGATCTTCAAGTACCCATTTTTGTATAATTCTTTGATCTTTTACTGAATTGTTATTTGATCACACCTTATGATTAATTTTAATGGTTTTTTCTTAGAATTATGAAAAGAAAAAGGTTTCTGGTGTCTTCAGTTCCTGCAAGTTGCCTGCTTGTTTTTTAATCTGTTCTGTTTTTCAGTTTTCTTTGAATGGATGTTTTTCAGTTTTCTAAAGTTTATGTATGTTAGATGTGGAAATTGACTTTGAATGGACTTCAAATGGGAGAATTTGCAATTGCTTACTTCTGGAAAGTAGAATAGTCCAAAGTTGAGAATTGATATGAATCATTTAATGCATGCTTGGGGATTTACTTTACATGACAAATTTTTTTGGTATTGTTAAGACATTGTCACTATATTACTCGCTCCTACCAACTTATTATCAGTAGACAAGCAAGGCTTCCTTTTTTTTTTGTTTCATTTCTTTTCTTCTTTTTTGTGATACTATTTATTGGTCTCTTTTTGTTGTAGGTCTTCGAGCTTCTAAAATGTTGTTAAATTAAGTAAAGCTACTAATATTAGAAAGAACATACCTAATTTAATTCTGATTAAAATCAGTACATGAAACTAATTCTATCATGTGTTTGTATAAGACTAAAGGAAAAATATCCTATGTATGGTTGGTGACTTGGTGTAGTTTTTAACACCAGTAGGTTTAGGGGGTGGCCAGTGGCATTTGTTAATTAGGCTGTAACTAAAGAATATAAACTTGCTTGTGAAGTTTAAGAACTCTACTGTTGGCTTATAGAATGATAATTCATAAGTAAAATCACATGTTTCAGTTGAAATTTTATTTCTGATTTCTGGTTTTTTTATGGTTTTTTTTCCTGATTTTTTCTCTTAATTTGTATTGAAGTCTACATTTTCCTCTTAGAAGTGAAAAGAAAGCATCATAAGTTAACACCAGATAGTATCTTAGGATTTACCTGCTTTGCAGTCTATGTTTTTGTTTAAATATAAGCTTTTGTGTTGCTTGTAAGTTACCTCATTGATAATTCCAAATTCAAAGTTCATAGGAGCATTACCTGCAGCCTAGTGTAGAAGGTCCTGTTTTCATTTTTATCTCCACACCATTTGAACCATGCAATTGCATTGAAACTTCACTTATAACCTCGATTCCCTACCATTATGTATCATTACTGTCAATAGGCCTCCTCCTTGGTGGTTCTATCTGGCTTAACTTTTACCTTGAAGCTTCAATTCTTAAACTTTTATATAGATCCCTGTCCTTTACTCTCATAGTTAGCCGGAGCTTCCTGGTGTTATTGCAAATACTGGTGTTAAATTCATTTTCTCCCAGCTTTTAAATTTCTTCTCCTTTCAAAACCTGTTGCTCTTTTATACTTGTTCCTCAGGCCAAAGGAAGTCCTTGGAATCTTACCATCTATCTGTGATTCTTTCTTCTGTTGTAGACACAGGAATTGCAAATAAGAAGGTGCTCGCCTTTACTAGAAAAGGCATCTCTGTCAAGCAATGGTGCGCTGGTCTCTGATGAGTGGAAGGCAGTCCCTGATATTTGGAGGTCTTCAGCAGAAAAGTTCGGTGACCGAGTAGCAGTGGTGGATCCATATCATGATCCACCTTCCACCATGACTTATAAACAGGTAACTTTATTCCCATAACTTATCACAAAGCTAATGAATGTACACAGCAAATAGAAAAAATAGAAACCAATTGCAATACCCATACTTATTTCTTTCATGATTTATTTTATAGTATTTATCTCAAGCTATACTAATACTAGTAGTTTTTTTCTGTGGCCAGAAAAACTATACTAATAGTTCATGCAATGTTGTTTTGCAGTTTCCTATTTGTTCCTTCCAGCTTTTAGGCAAAACAAGTTATTGTACCTTTGACTTTTTCATTGTTGTAGCTCGAGCAGGAAATACTGGACTTTGCTGAAGGTTTAAGAGTTATTGGAGTAAAGCCAGAAGAGAAGATTGCACTTTTTGCTGATAATTCAAGCCGGTGGCTTATTGCAGATCAAGGTGAGAATCATTTGTATTTTGCATTAACTTGCTTGCTTAAGTTCAGTAGCTTAAAGATGTGGTTCCTGGGTTCATATATTCAACCGAATCATTTGATTGCTAGTTTAGATTATATTTATGATCTAGTTTAGATTATTAGATTATATTCTGCCTTCCCTTTGTACTACTTTGGCTTTATATGGATTCCTTTATTTCCTTTTGAATCGAAAGCACTTGGATCTGTCTTCTGTAGAACTGGTAAATGGTGAAGATAGTATATTCTATCGAAACAAGTGAGACTGGATTCGTACAGATATTTACAGAAAAGTTGGTTCTATCACATCAAGAGCCTAAAACATTTGAAATTTGACTTCCAAACCGTAATTCTTCACAACTTTTAAAGCTGCTGTAGCCATGTACACATGTGATTTTCCTGGCATGCTTGTTTCCTTCTGAAAAACTAGGTTGTTTTTTTCCTAAGCAAATTGGATTTTTTTATATTAATTTTATTAATTTTGCATGCTGGAGTTGAGTTTATAACCATCAGAGGTGTTTTTTTTGGTTATAATCTCATTTGTCTGTGTGGGAGGTAAAAAATATCCCTGCACCTGCAGATAGAAGAGTTGTTCCTCTGTAGACATGAAACTTTCGTGTTTCTCTGTGAAAGTGTAGAATTATATTCATTACATAGTCTTTAAATTGATATATAGATGCATATTATTATGTGCAGTAACTCTTTTATCTTCCCCAGTTACATTTTTATTAGTAGTTAGATTTCTCAAATTTGAAAATGATATCTGTGGATTATTTTGCCAAGGTATAATGGCAATGGGAGCAATAAATGTTGTCAGAGGGTCAAGATCAGCTGTGGAAGAGCTTTTACAAATATACAATCACTCAGAAAGGTTTGGGGAAACATGATCCTGTTTTGAGTAAACTTTTCTAGTTATATTGTTATCTGAAGCAAGCTATGTCTGAAAGCATGTCTTTTGCTTAAAATGGGATGGATCTGTAGATTTCTTTTCATTGTCAACCTGCATATACTGATATCTAATATTATTGTTAATTGAGCACCAATCTGTTTTGTTTAAATATGTATGCACATTTCCTTGAGCCATTCCTTTTATTGGATTCACCCATTCATTGGGAACTGGTTAACTTTATTGATTCATAGTATTTGTTCTTGTTAAATTGATTTTTTAAATGAACACATTTCATTATGTGAAGTTACAAATGCATCTTTGGGTTTCATTTTCTGGACAACTTTGCCTTCATTATGAATGGTGTTACAAAACTTATTTATTTTATGTTATTGCTATTACGGCAGTGTTGGGCTTGTTGTCGACAATCCTGAATTTTTCAATCGTCTAGCTGGAAGATTTTGTTCCACGGCAATAATGAAAGTTGTTGTTCTACTTTGGGGTGAGAAATCATGGCTGGCCAGTGGTGAAACACAGAATGTGCCTATATTCACTTATAAGGAGATCGTGGAGTTAGGAAGAGGAAGGCGTGTTGCTCTTACTGATTCTCATGATGCAAGTAGGTTGATTATCTGTGTTCAATGTTTGAACCATATACTTTACCTTTTCAGTTTGTTGTCCTTGAGTTTATTCTCTAATCAAGTAATTTCAAATTTCAAATGCTCTTCTGTGTTGTTTTGCAATTTGGTTGCTAAAAGTGTAAAATTGAACTGAAAGAGGGATCTTTTCTAGAATGGAGTTTTGGAATCAAGAGTTTATCGAGACTTTCTTCTAGACTTGTTGGTTTGTATTCTCATAAAAGGAAAAAAAAATTGTTAGTTATAAATGGGAAATGTACACTATTTAATTACATCTTATAACCTTATTCTGTCTGTAAAATTCTTATTTCCTTGATAGCATTGCAGCAGTTGGCTAACTAATATGATTTCAGGGCAAGGTTACACATATGAAGCCATTAGCTCAGATGATGTTGCAACCCTTGTGTATACAAGTGGAACCACTGGCAATCCAAAAGGTGTTATGCTTACACACAAGAATTTATTACACCAGGTAACTGCTTAGTACTGATTACAAAGTTTTAATTGATTTCTGAGGAGTTTCTATCTCATCCAAAATAAAACTATGTTATAGTTTGATAAATTAGTATATAGTGCAGCAAAATGGTTTATAACAATGTAACTTTCTTTTATCAGTGAAAGCAACTTCCTGCTTAATTAATCTGCTCTATGATATTATTTGTGTCTGAATTATTTTCAGATAAGAAATTTGTGGGATATTGTACCTGCTATTCCTGGGGATAGATTTCTCAGCATGCTTCCTTCTTGGCACGCATATGAGCGAGCTTGTGAGTATTTTATATTTACCTATGGAATCGAGCAAGTATATACAACCGTGAGAAATTTGAAGGTATTATTTATTGGTTGTGTATGATTATAAGGTTTGCTTCATAAACATGAAAGTTTTGAAAAGAAAATTTAAAATAGTTTTACGTATCCACTGCCCTGTTCTACTTGGTACATACAACAATTCTCTGCATGGCACTATTATTAGGTTATAGTTATTACTTATTGACATTTTGATTACATACTTTGGCTTTGCTTATATAGGATGATTTGAGACATTATCAGCCCCAATACCTGATTTCTGTACCCTTAGTGTATGAGACACTCTATAGGTATGTCCTTTATTCAGGATTTCTTACTGTTATCCTATTTTTTGCTATAATTTCACATGTTTTTATCAGTTTTCAGTCTTTGCAATATTTTTTGCTGAGTATGTAAACTATAGATTGGTATGATCATCTTTTGAAAATAAATTGTGCTGTGGTGTTTCAAAATTATGAGATCGATCAAAAATTTCCTTACTTGACAATCTGATGAAGTAAACTCTTATTTAGAAGCATCTTGTTATTTAGATTGTACTTGGAATCTTCTGTATCAAATTTCTTTGATCCTTTCTTAGTACATATTATTGTGGCATTGAGAAAATAAGCTCTCAAGATTTAGATGATAATTATAGTATCATGAAGAGGCTCCAATTTCAACTTCTTTGCATCAGAAAACTATTTGCTTTCTAATGCATCCTTTAATTTATTTCATTACCTTGTAGTGGGATTCAAAAGCAGTTTAATTCAAGCTCCACTGTTCGTAAATTTATAGCACTTTCTTTCATAAGGGTGAGCATGGCATACATGGAGTTGAAGAGAATTTATGAGGTGTGATACTGAGCAAGTCTTGTTCAGCTTTACAAGTTTTATGAATCTATTTGAGTTGTGCAGGTTCCTTGTTTATGCTTTATGTTCTTCCAGTATTGACTCTCACTGTCATAAAAATTCATTTTGTAAAGCCCTAAACTAAAAAAATAGATAAGTGGGAAATAGATGCCATATTTATTTGGTACCATAATTATTTTCAAATATTCAACTAGGACCACTTAACTTACAAACCCTTTTCGTTCCCTCTCTGGAAAGAACTGTAGAGGATTATATAAGCACTTCTTTTCTAATAAATTCATTATTTAAAAAATTTTGTAAAATATTAATTTCCTAAGTATATGATCAGTGGTAATTAATTTCTGTTTATGTTGTCAATTAATTGACTATTCATCTCAAGTCCTAAAATAAAAGAATTGTGTCAGCATGTGATGGCTTGTCTACCAGCCTATGGCATCAACCGAACTGACTAAAGGAAATCAATACCCATCCCTCTTCCAGTGAAAGTGACATGTAATGAATTTCACTCCCCACATGTATGGTTCTTCTGAATGTTTTGTTCTGTTCCAAACTATAACACTGCTAAATGGATGTGCTTTCGGATTCAAATTATAGTTGAGTTGTATGGGCATATTGTAAGAGTTCTCTATTAACTACTTGTTTCCACCTTTTTTTCTTTTTCTTTTTGTTTTTTGGCTTTTATTTGATTAACAGGGACTATGTCTAACAAGGGAACAGAAGCAACCTTCATATGTTGTATCCATGTTAGACTGGTTATGGGCAAGAATTCTTGCTGCAATATTGTGGCCATTGCATGTGTTAGCAAAGAAGCTTGTCTATGAAAAAATTTACTCTGCTATTGGAATATCAAAGGTTTGATCTATTTGCTATAGAATCTTGATATTGATGTTTTCTTCTCTCAAGCTATTTAGTTTATAAACCAATAAGAATATTTATGTATTGTACCAAAAAATAAGCTAAGGAAAAATAAAAGAAAGAGGAATCTATTCTGTTGTTTTTTCTTTTGAGCAAACTTCCTGGTTGCTATGGTCCCTCTTGTTTGGTTTGGTTGTTTTGTTCATCTCTTGTGGATTTGGTCTTTATTTTATTAATTTGTTTATAAATTATCCTCCAGGCTGGCATCAGTGGGGGCGGGAGTTTGCCTATGCATATTGACAAGTTTTATGAGGTTAGATGCTAATATGTTCTTAGGTTGCTAATCAAAAAGGTTAATAGTCATTATCTCTTACCCTTTTGGAGTTGCACGTATGCAGGCAATTGGTGTGACAGTGCAGAATGGTTATGGTTTAACAGAATCATCCCCTGTCATTGCTGCTCGACGACCTAACTGTAATGTAAGACAACGTTTTTTGGTATAATTTTTAATGGATACTGCTCTATTTCTTCAATGCAACCTGTGATAGTGCATGTGATGCCTCATAAGCAATGTGAAGAAATTCCTCATAATTAAAAGTTGCATATTGGCGATCTACTTTGTTACATCCAAGGCATTATAAAAAAAATTGCTTTGAGGTCAATACAACAAGTAAATCACCCTTTTGTGCAGGTACTTTATTTTTCCTTTTTCTCGATTGTGTATTATTGATCAAAGGAAGATAATCTATGTAGGTGCTTTGGTTTTGAAGTCTTTGTTGAGTTTTTTGGGCCTTTTGACCATAAACTTTTCCAACATTATGTTTTACCATCTTTCCTTCTTTTAGGTTGTCTTCGAATCATAGTAGTCTTATTCATCACTATTCTTCTTTTATAGAAAGAATGTTCTATCATATGACAATCTTTCAGATTTGACTTTTGAAGGTTCTTGGTTCAGTTGGGCATCCAATTCGACACACAGAATTCAAAATCGTAGATTCTGAAACCAATGAAGTTCTGCCACCTGGCTCCAAGGGCATTGTAATGGCTAGGGGGCCACAAGTGATGGAAGGTTACTACAAGGTATTGCAAAAGGTTTCTACAAGAAGCAAACCTATGAAAGCATAGTGTTTGTGAACAGTGTTTTTAAAAGCTTCATAATTGTGCATCTTTAAGAACATGGAGCCTGAGTAAGTACTGTTTTTATATAAAGGAAAGGAAAGATAAAATCTAGATATATGAGGCATTATTGAGAAGTGCTAAAGTACAATTGAAACAAAGATGTAATAAAGTTGCTCATGAGTTATAGTATATCCCTGGTTTCATAAGTTATGCTTTTGGCAGAAGGAGAATTTCCAGATTCGTGAGTCTTAAAGTGGCAGGCTTTTTTTGTTCTGGGTTATGGTAGGGTTTTAGAATGAATATATGATTATACGCATAATTAAGACTCGATTGCATGGTAACTCCCACGGATTTGAGTCCATAGGATCATCACTCATTATTTCAGGGTTGTTACGGATTCAGTTCCTTTAATTTAAAGGCCAATAAATTTGCTGTTTTATGTTGTGTAGAAAATGGAGCTGAGTAAGTTCCTATAACACAATTTATATTATGCATACAACAAGCAGCAATATTTGTTTCTTAATTCAAATTTTATTGTTTATAAGTATCATATGACTTATTGTGGCATCTCTGATGTTTTATTGATTACTGTTTGGATTAGAATCCAATGGCTACAAGGCAAGCCATAGATGAAGATGGTTGGCTAAACACTGGTGATATAGGTTGGATCGCTCCTCACCATTCTGTAGGGCGAAGTCGTCGATGTGGAGGCGTAATAGTTCTTGAAGGACGTGCCAAGGACACTATTGTTCTTTCTACTGGTATACTTAAAAGCCTAACTCTAACTGATACAATGCCCTGCAAGTGCAATCCTTCTAGCAAGCCATTTTAACATTGTCATCTCTTTGTGGTTTGTTTTTATTGTTGATATGGGTCCTATATGCATATTCCTTTTATGTTAGTTCAGTTATAGTATTGATTGTCATCACTAGTGGGAGTTTATTGAGCTGAAGTGAACTGTATTGGTGCAATCTTATGTTGAAGTTTCTTTTCTTTTTTTTTCCTTAACTCCACTAAACATTCATTCACCAGACTCTCCTTTGTAAACTAAAATGATTTATTTGGAAAAAAAAGGTGAAAATGTTGAACCTTTAGAGATTGAAGAAGCTGCCATGAGGAGTAGTTTTATTCACCAGATTGTTGTCATTGGCCAGGCAAGTTAGACACTTTTCTTTCTACCAAGTTTCTTGTGGCTTTTGCACATACTTTCTTCATTCAGGTCAATACACATGTCATTTTCATCATTTTAATTGATGTTAGGTTGATTATATATTGTATTCAGGATCAACGACGCCTTGCAGCTATCATCGTCCCAAACAAAGATGAGGTACTTCAGGCAGCAAAAAATTTGTCTATTGTTGATGCAGATGCCTCTGATGTTAGCAAGGACATAATTACAAGACTGCTGTATGAAGAACTGAGGAAGTGGTAACAGTTCCTAAACTTGTTTCAATTATTTTGTTGGATTTGGTGTGTTATGAAACCCTACTGAGATAACAATACAACTTGCCCTCTGAGCAAATTTTTAGGCTTAGAATCTGCTTGCAAGTTCCATAACTTAGTCCAGAAGATTCTCTCTATAAAATTTCTTATTGCTAGAAACTTAACAATCCATCTGATACAATATTTCAATGGGATATGAGTTTTGCTGTTGTCTGATTCTCTTTCATGCAGGACCTCTGAATGTTCATTTCAAATTGGACCGATCCTCATTGTGGATGAACCTTTTACAGTAAGACTTACTTGCTTGCAATGCTCAAACAGCAACTCTGCATATATGATGTTGGACTAAGTGTACCATTTTGATTGCAGATTGATAGTGGGTTAATGACCCCAACCATGAAAATCCGAAGAGACCGAGTTGTAGATCAGTTCAAGGAGGAAATAGCTAATCTTTACAAGTGAATTTCCTAGGACATATATAATTATATGATTACTGTATACTTGCAATTACCCTGCTTATATGTAAGTAAACCCAATAATTTTGTATCTTAATGAAAATGAATTATTTGGAGTTCTGAATTCTGATAAATATAAATCTACAAAACCAAAAAGGGTAACAATAATATTTTTTCTATCACCACAATCACAGGGAAAAACTTTTTATGTAGGAGTTTAGCAGAGTGGGAATGAGTTTATTGTTTATGTATAGATGGAAAAGGCATACCTATATTATATAATCAAGTGTAAAAATTAAAAATTAAAAATTAGGTATGGTGCGGATTTTGCTGGCCACGAAGAACCCAAAACTGTTTTAGGCCTTCAAAGGCCCAAAAAGGTTACTCCGTAATTTATAAGTTCTTTAATCGGTGGCCCGTTGTTGGGCTTCAACAATTAACCATTGGCGCACGCAGCGCAAAAAATCCTTCGCCTTGCCTATACTCTCGTATGTATCAGAAGCAAAGGCTAATGTATGCCAATTTTTCACCATCTTCGTCAACTCCAAGAATGTGCCAAGCACCATTCCTCCGTCAAACAACTCCATGCCCATTTCATCAAACTTGGTTTAACCCAGTTTCTCCCTCTAGCCAACACTCTCTCAAATGTCTATGCCAAAAGCAGCCGCCTTCAAGAAGCTCTCCAAGTGTTCGACGAAATGCCCCATAGAGACCATGTTTCGTGGGCCACGATTCTTACCGCTCTCAACCAAGCCAACTTCCCAAACAAGACCCTCTCTGTGTTCCCCTCCATGTTTTCACTTGATAGTTTGTTGCCTGATGACTTTGTTTTCGCCAGCCTTGTCAAGGCTTGTGCTAATTTGGGGGCTATTAAGCAAGGCAAGCAAGTTCATGCAAACTATTTGGTGTCACTATTTTTTGATGATGATGTTATTAAGTCCTCTTTGGTTGATATGTATGCAAAATGTGGATTACCTGATGATGGTCGAGCAGTTTTCAATTCAATTAAGTTGAAAAATATGGCATCTTGGACTGCTATTATAAATGGTTATGCTAGAAAAGGGAGAAAAAAGGAGGCTTTGGAGTTGTTTTTGAGGGTTCCTCAGAAAAATTTGTTTGCTTGGACTGCTTTGATATCCGGGTTAGTACAGAGTGGAAATGAGGTTGATGCCTTCGGTTTGTTTATTGAGATGAGAAGGGAAGGGATTAGCATAATTGACCCTCTTGTTCTTTCAAGTATAGTTGGTGCTTCTGCTAATATAGCCATGTTGGAACTGGGAAAGCAGGTTCATGGACTCACTATAGGGCTTGGATATGAATCTTGCTTGTTTATAAGCAATGCTCTTGTTGATATGTATGCAAAATGCAGCGACATAGTTGCAGCCAAAGATGTTTTCTGTAGGATGTCTCGAAGAGATGTTGTTTCTTGGACTTCGATAATAGTTGGTGCAGCTCAGCATGGACGAGCTGAGGAAGCATTGTCCTTGTATGATGAGATGGTTTCAAATGGAGTAAAGCCGAATGAAGTCACCTTTGTTGGATTGATTTACGCCTGTAGCCATGTTGGTTTAGTAGATAAAGGCCGTGAACTTTTCAAGTCCATGGTTGAGCATTATGGTATTCGTCCTTGCTTGCAACATTACACCTGCTTGTTAGATCTTCTTGGGCGATCAGGATACCTTGATGAGGCCGAAGACGTTATTAACTCAATGCCATTTAAGCCTGATGAACCTACCTGGGCAGCGCTGTTAAGTGCTTGTAAGCACCATGGGAATGCCAAAATGGCTATTAGGATTGCTAACCACTTATTGAGCTTGAAACCTGAAGAACCTTCAACATACATCCTGTTATCCAATATTTATTCTAGTTCTAGTTTATGGGAGCATGCTTCAAAAGCAAGGCACTTGCTGGAGGGCATGGAAGTAAAAAAGGAACCAGGTTATAGCTACATAGACTTTGGAAGAGAAAGCCAAGTGTTTTATGCTGGGGAAGCATCTAATCACATGAAAGATGAGACTTTTGGTTTGCTGAAGGAGTTGGATGTTGAAATGAGAAGAAGAGGTTATGTTCCTGATACCAGCTGTGTTTTGCATAACATGGAACAACAAGAGAAGGAGAGGCAACTGTTTTGGCATAGTGAGAGGTTGGCTGTGGCTTATGGGCTTCTTAAATCTGTTCCAGGTACAGTCATACGGATAGTCAAGAATTTACGTGTATGTGGAGATTGTCATACTGTCTTAAAACTCATTAGTGATATAGTTAAAAGAGAAATTGTTGTCCGGGATGCCAAAAGGTATCACCATTTTAAAGATGGAAAATGTTCATGCAATGACTTTTGGTGAATCCATAGTTTTTGTTCCGAATTTTCCTTCGCATACTCGTCTTATTTCATTTTGTTGTTACAATTGTGTGTGTTTGTCAATTACATTTGCATTCCTGGATATTTTCTTTTCATTTCAGAGGAAACTAGGCAGCCAAGATGTAGCAAAAGATACTAACAGTAATGGTAAGGAGCACTTAAAATTTAGACAGAAAATAGCAATGTATGGCAATTGCAAGTCTTCAACTCTTTCCTGAATTAGAAATATCTTAGTATATGATTTAGAGCCTGAAACTAGCAAAATGTAAAAGCACTAAGCATACTATAATGAAGGTAGTGGCACTTTGAATGCAAGCAACTAAGCAAATTAAGAATATGTCATCCTCTAAATCTGAAATAATTAGTCTTTTCTTGGAAAGTGATCTCTTAAGTTTGCCAAAAAGAAAGTTACCAAAGTACTATGCCAAGTCACTTTGAAAGTGATCTCAAACCTAACAGTCACCATCCATTTGTCCATTGACTATTCTCAATTTTTTTTTTTAAGAATTAAGATTTGGATTTTTAATAAACTTTTTTTAGAAATATCTTAGTATATGATTTTTTGTGCCATGGCCTTCCCCAAATTCAAACCATAGATTAATATTTTATAATGTGAATTAGATATTATCTCAAGCAATCAAATTCATGCAAATTCATAATGAGGAGACAGATAAACGGCTAGTTATCATGGAAAAGTCTAATTGCCAAATTCCAAATTGGTTTCTATATGGTGAAAATTTCGAAGAGTTACATCATAGAAAACTCAACAATGTAAAATTTTCCAATTTTGTAAGGAAAAAGACTTAAATAGATAACATCATGGAAAAATCAACAATGATAAAAATTTTCAGATTCTTTCCTTAAATTGTGGGCATCTAATTTCTAAATTAATTGATGGTGTGATTTTGTCATCTTTAGTGTGTCAATTACTTGGTGAATAATTGAATCAGTACAGCGACTTTTTTTTTTTTTAAATTATGCATTGGTTCCACTCTGTGGATTATTTATACCAAAATTATTCAAGATCATATCTCCCAAAAAACAAGGAAAAAAAACTTATCTCCAATACTTTAATTTTGGAAATTTATACAATTCATTGTCAAGACTCAACACTAATCTTCCTTTAATTTTATACTAACATGTACTAGTATTTATATCATTTTCAACGTTAACTTCTTTTTTATGGTTTTCCATCCGATATCTTTGACTAATCCAGATTCGGGTCGCACACTTGAGTTTGGTGAATGAATCTATCAATGGCGACGGCGCCGTACGTAAGGTCTTGAATCTGAGACCTGCTTAAATTGGAACAGCTTAAACTAAAACAAACCTTACCATTTAATCCAACCCGGCATTGGTATTTCCAACATTAACTTCACCACTTCAGCGTCTTTCCTACATATTTTATTCTCATTAATGGATAATGGATATATGATCATCTCCTTCTGACCTTCTCTAAATAACCAGCTATGCAATACTTCAAAAGGAGGGGATAAATACAAAGAAAAAAAATACAAAGAAAAAAAAAAGCAGTCATTAAAAATTAATCTTCCAAGATAAGATAACATAAAATATTAAATTAGATCAACTAAAATAATGCACCCACTTTGCTAAATTTATTTTTCTCCTTTTTTTTCTTTTTAATATAAAAAAATCCACGTATGATCTGGCAAGATAAATTTAAGATTATCTTCCTTTATTTTTCCATTAGATGTATTTGCTATTTAATTGTGGTTATTAAAAAATTACAGTTTAATTTCCCAATATAATCCTCTGAATAATATACACAACTGGAACAGCTATGATTTTAAACCCCATTCATCATTCGTGTCTCCCATTTAAAATACATATCATATCTTCGTAAAAAAAGAAGTACATATCATATCATTGATTCCAAATATATAAATCTAGTACACTAAAATAATCCTACTTTTAATTAATAATTTAATCCTGTGGCTTAAGAAATTAATAATTTAATCCTGATTAATCCTATGCTAATAATCACACGTAGAATTAACACATAACATCCGAGTCACATATTGCCACGTGCAATAGTCGGCCCCACTCTGCAACCGGATCAAGATTCCGTGGGACAAACATAACTGCAGCAATTTATCACAATCTATGACACGTGTGACAACATGAACCATCCGATGATACTAATCCAGACATGGGAACAGGGGATAACGATAAATCACGAGTTCCAAAATACATAGAACCTGGACAGCTTTGCACAGAGACAAAACTCATGGCCATGTTCAGACCAAAAAAAAAAAAAGAAAACGCTTGACGTAATAAATTTATACCCATGATTATGAATGTTCAAGTCTAGCAGAAAACAGAAAAAAGCTAATTTAGTCACAATTAAATTAAATTAAAATTACAGAGTGTTTGTCCCAATGTTAATCTCTTTCTGTTAGACTACAGCTTTGTGTTTTTTATAAATTGGGTCCATCTTCATCCTTGAGCCAGAAAAGAGAAGAGACAAAAGAGAGAGTTTTTGGTAAGAGAGAAAAATGGCTGCAAATGGAACAGGGTGTTGCAAAACAGGGCCGGGATATGCTACTCCACTGGAAGCCATGTCTGGTCCTAGAGAATCTCTTGTCTATGTCACCTGTGTTTATACTGGTACTTTTCTTTCTTTCTTTTCTTGTTTTTAATCATTTTCTGTCTCTTTTATATGGAACATGATTTGCTTGCAACTTGCAAGAATGGGATTATGGCTGAAATTTCTGGGAATGGTGTTTAATTGTTTGTTTTGGTCCTTATGTGCCTAGAATTATGGTTTGCTATGTATTCATCTCTATTTTTAGAGAATTGTGTGTGGGTATATTCTTTTTTGTTCAAAAACTGCCTTCCCTTATAATTTTCTCAATCTTTATCGAATATTACGGAAATAAAAGCTTTTATTTTTCACCTCTTTTATCTTTTTTTTTTTTTAAAAAAAAAAAAACTCTTTTTAACTTAAACAAAAATGGTTGAAAGAGTCTTTCTGCTTTGTATAATGTGATTGCTGGAAAAAAGTTACACTGTTAAGTAAAGTAATTTTACTATAAGCAGATATTTTGATGGAGTGGACTAAATTTTTTTGCACAAGAAAATGTCAGTTTTAGTTGAAACTGAGTTGATATTTGAAAATTTAAGTGCAATCATATTATAATTAAGTTCTCATGCTCCTGATTTTATGTTAATAACTTTATGGTGTATACATTTTTTTTTGTATTGTTTATGGCCTTACTTTCCTTCAATTCTCTCTCACATACATCACTGTTTGGTCTTAATTAATTCAATGAAGTTGGACCTCTCTTACATATAATACTTCTGCCCCATAGCATATTTTAAAAGCTTTTGACACTCAATTTGAAACATTATTATTCTTTTTTTTTAATTATTATCTATCTAAGATCATTGACCGCATCAAAGTCATTTCTATAATCCATGATTCTATGGGAATATGAATCCTGTTGCTGGCCTGGTGATAATGAATTGACTTAATTGCAACTTAATCCTATTGTGTTAGTAGGCTTTTTAATTTTGTTCTTTTTCTCCATTCAGAACTGGCTAACAGTTATCCCTACTGTAATTTGTTTAATTATTCTTACTCCTACTAAGACTGCATTTGGTACTTTTCTTGAAACAGAACTCCTTAAATGGTTGTTCTGTTCTTCTTGATTTGAGTGATTACTTATTACATGCATGTGGTTTTTTGGGGCTAGGTTTCTTAAATTTTGAAGTTGTGAAATGTCTATGCAGGAACTGGAATAGAGAAGCCTGATTACCTGGCTACAGTTGATCTAGATCCAAACTCACTTACCTACTCTAAAATTATACACAGGCTACCTATGCCATATTTAGGTGATGAACTACATCACTCTGGTTGGAATGCATGCAGCTCTTGCCATGGAGATCCATCAGCAAATCGACGTTTTCTGGTCCTGCCTTCCTTGGTGTAAGAGACTGTTTTTTGCTTCATTTTTATCTCCCTTATGGCTTTAATACATAAAATGGAGGGAATTCATCAACATAGAAGATTGAGAACAGTAATTGAAAATGCCACCATTGTCTAGGCTACTTATGATATGTTTATCACAGTGATACTCCTACAATCCATCATCATATATCTTCAAGCTTTCTTCTTTGGTTGATATATCTCTGCATGCAGAGCATGTGTTTGATGATTGATTTATTCAGTGACCTTGAATTATTCTCATTTTGTTTAGATTTTACTTCTCTTAGGATGCTTAATTCTTTGCTATTAGCTCTTTCACTGCCTCATTGAGGTGGACAATATATTGAAGTCAAATAATTATCAAAGCTGATTTCATGCCAGTGTAGATCTTATCCATGAACGTACACCTTAGGGATTCCTATTTCAAAGTTAACAAAAAGTTTTGCATGTATGAATATATGAGTTACGGTGTTTATTTGTCAAATTAGCGATCCTGTATAACAAGAAATGATGTGGCTTAGAGCTGTACAATCAGTTTTGGTGATCATTACATCACTAGACCCTTCCAAGGAGACTTAATTGTTCCCATTTCCACTCTTATATCATGTTAACGCATAAAAGTTTCCTTACATGTTATTTTGCTTCTTCCAGATCTGGCCGTATCTACGTGGTGGACACGCAGAAAGATCCCAAGGCTCCCTCGTTGCATAAAGTTGTTCAGCCTGAGGATATCATTGAGAAGACAGGCCTGGCATATCCACACACATCCCACTGCCTTGCCTCTGGTGATGTAATGGTTTCATGTCTTGGAGACAAAGATGGAAATGCCAAGGGAAATGGATTTCTTCTCCTTGATTCAGAATTCAATGTGAAAGGGAGGTAAAAAATGACCAAAAAATGTTCTTGATAAGTATAAATAATTGCTACTGTGTTTTGTGCTGTCATTGTTGATTGAACCCTGAAACAATCAGATTGAAACTCTTAGTTCCTACTTTGTTTTTCAGGTGGGAGAAACCAGGGCATAGTCCTCTGTTCGGCTATGATTTCTGGTACCAACCTCGACATAAAACAATGATCAGCTCATCCTGGGGAGCTCCTTTAGCTTTCACAAAAGGTTTCAACCCTCAGCATGTCGCGGATGGTCTATATGGAAGGCAACTGTATGTATACAGCTGGCCTGATGGTGAATTGAAACAAACAATGGATCTTGGTGACACTGGACTCATACCATTGGAGGTGATTGCATTTGCATGTTATAGTGTTATTTGTATGATGACTAGATTCTTTTTCAACAAAAGTTGTGGTTTGTTATTGTGGGGATAATATATGGAGGCTTGGGATTTATGTATTTCCTTTTGTCATTTATTTGCAGACAAGGTTCCTGCATGATCCTTCCAAAGCTATAGGTTTCGTTGGGTGTGCTTTGTCAAGCAACATGGTGCGTTTTTTCAAAACCAACGATGGATCATGGAGCCATGAGGTGTGCACTTATAACTCTTGCGCTTGAGCATGTCTTTGTGTAGCTCTATAGTTTTTTTTTGGCCAAAGTGTAGCTCTATAGATTGTAAATGTGTATTTTGCAATTGTTGTCATATATATTAGTCTTCACACACGAGCATGGTAAATAATCTCATTGTCGACTGCTGCAGGTGGCAATCTCCGTGAAACCACTGAAGGTGCAAAACTGGATTCTTCCTGAAATGCCTGGGCTTATAACTGACTTTTTGATCTCTCTTGATGATCGCTTTCTCTATTTAGCCAACTGGCTTCACGGAGATATACGACAATATAACATTGAGGACCCAGAAAATCCAGTCTTGGCAGGCCAAGTATGGGTTGGAGGGGTTTTTCAAAATGGAAGCCCTGTTTTGGCTGTGACAGAAGATGGTAAAACATGGCAATCCAATGTTCCTGAGGTCCAGGTTTGTCTGATGTCCCTTTTCTGTATAAAACTGGAAATTTGAGTATGCTTAGAGAAACAGCCCTAGAAGCATCCTTAAGGACTCTAAGTTCTGCATTTGACCTGATTTGAGAGGCTGTTGTTTGCTTGTTAATCAAGTCTTAGGAATTGGCATCACATAGGCAATCAAATTTGTCCTGCACATCTTTCAGGCAATGAGCACTGATAGACTTGTCATCTTCTTTATAGGGACATCGTCTGAGGGGGGGACCCCAGATGATCCAACTGAGCTTGGATGGGAAGCGGCTATATGCCACCAACTCGCTATTCAGCTCATGGGATCGCCAATTCTATCCTGAACTTGTTGAAAAGGGTTCCCACATGCTACAGATTGATGTTGACACTGAGAAAGGCGGTCTAACAATAAACCCCAACTTTTTTGTTGACTTTGAAGCTGAACCTGATGGCCCTGCCCTGGCGCATGAGATGAGATATCCAGGTGGTGACTGCACTTCAGATATTTGGATTTAAGCATTCTCAAGCAGTGAAGAATCACCCTTCGATGTAATAGTCTAGAAAAACAACTAATGCAATTTGTAGGGTTCCAGTGAGAACATGTTGATACAGGACCATCTTGAATGAAGTATAATGCTGCATGTATATCAGCACAGCAGTGTGAAATTATAAACATCTGAAAATAATGAAATAAGAATCCAATTGCATTATTTATTTCGATTTTCTGAAAATTCAGAGGATAGTTGTTTTATTTCCTTTAGAATGGCAAGAATTTGCCATGTAAAGGCTTGAACTTATCTCTCAAACTAACAAGAAAAAACAGAGATGAGTTTCACCCTGTTGGCTCAATCACACTTGACAGATTTATCAGACTCTTGAAGAAGCTGATTATGGCTTCTAGATTTGCCTGAAGTACATAAAAGATAATAACGGAAGAACCCCAGAGCAGTCAAAAACATTATACTTATCCCTACCATCAACCCTAAAAGGCTGTCTTTAGGAATGAAGGATCTTCCCATCAAAGCAATGCCGCTGCCCATGGAGGAAACAGAGATTGATATCAGAACAGGAACATCATTATTCTGTTCTGATGAATCACTGCTCTGCTGATTTTGATACCAAGTGCGTATGGCGTAAAGAAAACGACATAAGACCCCCAAGAGACATATCAAGTTCCCTCGTCCAAAGTCGCCGTCGTTGGTCTCACAAGCATTAGTGAGATGAGCGGAAATGAACAAGAAATGGTTAAAATAGAGACTGCCAAATGATTGTTCCATTTGCAGGCAATTGCTGATGAGAAAGAAGCAGCAAGGCACTGATGCAAAGGCTACAAGCAATGTTAAATGGTATGAGAGGAAAGGGAGACAGATAATAACCACTGTGTTGACAAAGCAAACCATGGCTAATAGTAAGGAAAGCTCTCTTTTATGGAGAATCTGCCATGGATTTGTCATCTTTGGCTTGGAAAATGAACAACTGATCTGATGGAATGAATACTGAGGAAAGTAAGATGTAAAGTCTTGGTTTCAGCTTCAATTATAGTAGATATGAGTAGCCTATCTCAAATGATTGCACTTTTGGTCAAGGTCAACTGTTAGGATAAGCACAAGTTGGATTAAAATTAAGACCACTTGACATGTGACAGCTAGTATGGTTAGATAAAAATTCAGCTTACACTAATGTATCAAATCCTCCATGTTCATCGAGTTGTTCCAAAGTATCAAAACGGCCGGTTACTAATGGAATTCCCTAGTCGGTTCTCCATAAAATATACTCATTTAGACAAGGATGAAAATCATTATTGGGAAAATTTTATCCTCATAATGAGCTACCGACTTGAATAAGATTAACTTGTAAATGTTAGAAAAAAACCCTAACCCAAAAAAAAAAAAACTCAAAATACATTTTTTAATTGTGTAAAGTAAACCACATGGATCCGCATATGCTTTAACAGTCTTAGACTATTCCTATATCTAAGTCAAGTCGGCTTCACAATGAGGTAAAAGTCTCTCAATTATGAATTCTCCATTCATGAGTCTCAAACTCTTCAAACTTATTTAACAGGAACAAGTGCCAAAACATCTCAACCAATTAATTACTGTGACACCGAAAGACTCTTTACTTAAGCCTTAAGGCAATGCAAAATTGATAATCTGTTGTAGGAAAGCCTCTGGTCTTGACCATGATAAGAAAAGGCAATCCTATATAACTTGTTGCAGCTACATTTTCATTGATTGAAAGTCTGTGGGACAACACAACATTAATTTTGATACAATTAATTCACGAGTTCATTTCTATTTCTTACCTTCATTTTCAATCTAAATTATTGTAATTTAAGTTGAAGATAAAGCAAGAGAAAATGACATATCTCAATCATTGAGGGAATAGCTGTGAAGTTGGTGAGAGGGAATTCCATTTTTCTGCATACTCACGTGAATCAAACAGTGGATAGAAGATCAGCCCTTCAAATTCAATTATAAGCTTTCCCCCATAAATTTCCACGAAAATCCCAATAACAAGGCTCTGCTTGTGAACCTCTACTTGCTCAAGAAGCATTGCCAAAAGTCTGAAAGTAATCCCAAAATTGATTTTTTTTTGAAAGATTTATATGTAAAAGTCCCTGTCAGATATTATGGCATCTTGAATGTTAACCCCACAAGAATTCCATATCCCCATTAGTCACCACACATTGGAAATAAATATGAATAAAACGACATTCACAATGCACATTATAGAGATGGGAGAGAAAGAATCAATCCAAAAATGATTTAAACAGATTCAACATAAAAACCTGAAATTAAACCAGAAAAAACACTTGGTTCTTTTCTTCCACAACCCCATTCCTCAAAAAATGAAACCAAAATGGAAGCAGACATTTTCCATGTCTCTTCTACTTTCAGTACCATTACTAATTCTGCTGCTGCTTCCACCACAACTCAGATTTGCAGCTGCTGCAGGTAACAGCTACAAACAATGTGATGGTTCAATGGCAGAATGTGGTGAGATTGATGAAGAGTTTTTTATGGAATCCGAGTCAAGTCGACGAGTTCTTCAGGCTAGAACAATCAGTTATGGGGCTCTGGGGCGTAATTTGCCGGTATGTGGTGGCGGTGTAGGTCAGCCTTACAGCGCCACCTGTCTTCCTCCTTCATCAAATGGATACAACAGAGGTTGTTCCACCATTTACAGATGCAGGCATTAACCTCTTCGTCTCATCACCAAAATGTGATCACCAGAAATAAAAATCTACTTTGGATTTTATGGTTTTTCTTAATTACATATATATATATATATAGATTGTTCATCACCAAGATTTACATATAGATTGTTATTATTATTACTGTTATTTTTTTTTCTTTATAATCATTAAAACTAGAATATAAAATCCCTTGTATTCAGCATTGATCCATGTTAAAATGTGTGATAAAGGAGAAAACCAATGAATTCAACTGTATGAATTGAGCCTGGTTTTTCATTTTTCTTTTTCCCCATTTTTCCACCGACATTTTTCACAGTGCAGAGCCCTCCATGCTGAATTAAATTATGATTATTATTAACTATGCTTTACTATGTTGACAGATGAGGAAAAGATTAAGAACCATTTCTCTTGACTTTTCATATTTTTGGAATTGGCATTTTAGCATCTTTACGCAGTTTATGTTTTATTTACCCTCTTATGAAAAAAAAAAAGACATAAATGGATATTTGATTAAGCAATTAATAGTATTTTTTCAAAAAATTTTCATCGTGTTTTCCCTTTTAGAAAAAGAACAAGGACTACTGACAACTGTATATATTCCTAATCGATCTCGTTTTTGTTTCCTAACAGCAACGTTATTGGGAAAGGACATAGAAATAATGGTACGTTCTCATTAATGTCTATATATAGTATTATAGACTACAATCAATAAAAATGCTCAGAATCATTGATTAACAACTACATATGTATGTATGTATGCATGCATGCATCATCAACCGTTTCGTCCCATGATATCAGGAAATCAATGGCTTCGATTAAATTAAATAATATATATCAAAAAATTATAATTTCTTTACCGCACAAATCTCATCAAAAAACTTGACCTGAAATATCTAAAATATCCTTCTTAATTTTAAATATTAGATTTAACTTTTATGGTTTAATATGTAATTTCATTTATCAACTAAATTAAATAATATATATTAAAAAATTATAATTTCTTTACCGCACAAATCTCATCAGTTTGTCAAAATCCTCCTTAAAATTACAAAATTGCAAAATTAAGCTGTTCTAAGACTGTTTTCCACTAAGGATGAATTAAGTTTTGCTTCATTCGTAAAAATTCCTTATTTAATTAATTCCTACTTATAAAACTCATCTAACGTACTCTTTTTTTTTAAGTCTAAAAATACCCCTTATTGCATAGTATTGTTTTCTTCTCCCAACCCAACTTTATAATTTTGGTCCAAATAAACTTATATTACAAAAGTTAGTATAATCGATGAAAGCTTCGTATACGAGATTCCATGTTTTGTGGTTTAGGCAAATGTGAGTTGCAGTAATTGTGAGAAAGATAATAATCACTTAAAAAAATATATTACAAAAGTTAGTATATTCGAAGAAAACTTTGTATAGGAGGTTCCATGTTTTGTGATTTAGGTTTAATATATGTAAATGAGAGTTGCAGTAATTGCGAGAAAGAAAATAATCAGGTGCAAAAGAATAATTATTAGTGAAAAATTTTATTTGAGCAAAATGCATTGGAGAGAAGCTAAGAGAAGTTATGAAAGAAGTTCAATTTAATTTCTTTTGATTTTGGAAAAAATATACTTTCATTTGAAGATCAATATTAGATCATTTAATCATCACTTTTTTGCTATGCTATTTTAGATCACATTGATCATTTATTTTGGTAGAGTAATAGCGAGATATCAATTTTAATTTTGCTTCAACTTGCCAAAGATACACATATATAGCATATAAATTTAATTTCTCTATTTCCAAAAAAAAAATGGAAGGACATATGAATTAGTAATTAGGAACCAGTTTTGTTCACCTAATTTTATACTTCCTCATGTTGCATTAAGTTTAGTTATAACCTTATAAAATTTGACTTACAGGTTCGGTGTGATTGGTTGGATTGTGAGATTTGTTTTGGAGAGATTGAAATAGCGAAATTAGGTATTACAGTGTGATATCAAAATAACAATAATAATAATAAAATTTGTTGAAAATATTCATGAAACACTAAGATTGATTAGCATATGCACATAGAATAAAATAATAAAATTAAACTCCTAATTATATATAATATATATATATATATATATAAGGACTTTAACTAACCATCAATCTATATATCAATAAATTAAGCTAACTATTTTTTAACCCTAAATATCTCTTTAATTATTCACTACAACTTTTTAGTAATCTTAGATTAAAAATTAATAATATTCACCATTCATGAAGTTACTAAGCATGTAAGGTTGCTAAATTTCTTGATAATACTATAGTTTAGCTTTCTAATTAGTAACCATAAATAAGAAATTTGATAACCAAAATTACTAAGAATTTTAAGGTTATAATTGAATTAGTTGATAGTAGTCATTATAGTTTTTTTTAACCTTAAATAAGATCATTACCTTTTTGCTATGTTATTTTTGGATCACATTGATCATTCATTAATTTGGAAAAGTAATAGCGAGGTATCAATTTTAATTTTGCTTCAACTTGCCAAAAATACACATATATATCATATAAATTTATTTCTCTATCACCAAAAAGAAAAGGAATGACATATGAATTAGTAATTAGGAACCAATTTTGTACACCTAATTTTATACTTTCTCATGTCGCATTAAGTTTAGTTATAACTTTATACAAATTTGACTTACAGGTTCGGGTGTATTTTGTTGAATTGTGAGATTTCGGAGAGATTGAATTAGTGAAATTAGGTATTACAGTGTGATATCATAATAACAATAAGAAAAATAAATTTTGTTAAAATATTTATGACACACTAGGATTGATTAACATATACACATAGAATAAAATAATAAAATAAAACTCCTAATTCTATATTTAAGGACTTTAACTAACCATCAATCTATATATCAATAAATTAAACTCACTATTTTGAACCCTACATATCTCTTTAATTATTCACTACAACTTTTTAGTAATCTGAGATTAAAAATTAATAACATTCACCATTGATAAAGTTACTAAGCATGTAAGGTTGCTAAATTTCTTAATAATACTATACTTTAGCTTTCTAATTAATAACCGTAAATGAGAAATTTAATAACCAAAATTACTAAGATGTAAGGTTATTGATAGTAGTATTATGCCTCTTTTTTATAATCATTGTAGAATTTTTTTCGTAATCTTAAATAAGAAAAATTGGTAGAGAAATATGATAACCAAAATTACAAAATTTGTAAGGTTATTGAATTAGTTGATAGTACTATACCTCTTTTATGATCATTATAGGTTTTTCAGTAACTTTTGAGAAAAAAAATGGTACATATTCACCATTGATGAAAGTTTACTAATGTTATTAAGAATGTAAGGATTCGTAAATACAATTTTAAAAACTTGTTATAGCTTTTTTTTAGTAAACTTAAGTAATAAAATTAGAAACTTTTATTAATGATAAAAGGTTACTAAAATTAATAAAGAAGCAAGGTTATTTCAATCTAGATAGTACTATAATGTTTTCCATAACCTTCTAAGTAATTAATCTTAGATAAGAAAATCAGTATTATACTTATAATGTAAGGTCATTGAATTAGTTGATAGTACTATACATTTTTTATAATTATTATAGCCTTTTCAGTAACATTATTTTGAGAAAAATATGGTTAATCTTCACCATTGTTGAAAGTTTACTAATGTTATTAAGAATGTAAGGATTGGTAAATACAATTTTAATAACTTTTATAGCCTTTTTAGTAAATTATTTAAGTAACAAAATTGGTAACTTTCATTATTGATCATAAAAAGTTACTAAAATTAATAAAGATGTAAAATTACTTGAATCTAGATAATACTATAATGTTTTTCGCTAAAAAAAAAAAGATAATACTATAATGTTTTCCATAACCTTTATAACCTTTTAAGTAATCTTAGACAAGTGGGTTAGTCAGTGCTTACGCTATAGACAATTTTTTAAAATTTATATATGGAACTTAAGGCCAAAACTAACAAATAAGGAAAAAATGGTGGGAGCACCATTAATTACATCTCAATGCTAAACTTACATATTAAGACAATGCATAGGAAAAAAATGGTAGAGACACCATTAATTACATCCAAATGCTAAAATTACATATAAAGACAATGCATTTTCAAGCAAAAGTGTTAAGATTGGAAGGAAACGACCTTAAAATATTTATTATTTCCTCCCCATTTAATTAGGATTAAGTGATATTAATGAGATTTTTTGGTGCAAGTTAGATTATAGTAGTAGCATTCAAAACTTATTTGATAATATTATCGTTATTTTGATAAGATCCTAAATAGTTTTAAGTAATTTTTAAGTAAGAAAATTCATAACCTTCATTTTTTTTATAAAAAGTTACTAAAATCATCTAAGAGCGTTATATTAAGGTTGTAGAAAGCATTATCGCTATTTAAATAACTTTTATAACTTTTTTGTAATTTTAGATTAGAAGATTAGTAACATTTATCATTGACAAAAATTATTAAAAGTAATAAAAACATAAGGTTACTGGATTTGTTGACAGAACTATAGCTTATTTTTATAATCTTCACAACTTTTTTTACTAATCTTAGATATGAAAATTGATAATTCTCATTAAATTGATGAAATGCTACTACATTGATATGTTAGGTTCCTAAATTATCTTATAATAATATAAATTTTTATCACCTTTATAACTTTTTTAGCAACCTTAAAGAAGAACATTGACAAATATAATTATTGATAAAAAGCTACTAAAATTACTAACAGTAAAAGGTTAATTATTGAATTTATTGATAACATTCAAAAACCTTTGATAACTTAAATAGATTTTTAATGAACATTTGATAAGGAAATTCATAATCTTTTTTTTTTGCATCAGAAATCGATAACCTTCTTTATTGATTAATGTTTAACTTAATTCTTAATAGCCATGTAGATCTTTTAGTTAATTCAAATAAGAAAATTGATAACCTTCCTTCATTATTGAAGATAACCATAATTGTAAAATTTAAGTTATTTTGTTTGTTTGTTCAATGAGTATTGCAGACTATATTTTATTTGTGATTCTTTTGCTTTTTTTTTGTATTGAGTTTTTTAATACTTAATCATAATTATTAAATTTTAATTTTTAAATTTATATTTATGAAATAATGAATTATTATGTACATATATATTAAAAATAAAATTTAAAATTTAATTATTATTAAAAAGTTTATACCTAAAAATAAAAATAACCAAAATAGAAATTTTACAAAAAAATAAATATGCTTTTTTTCGATTATAGAATATATATTATTGTCATCATAAATAATTTGTATGATTTATGAAATTAAATATTAAAAGTTCCAGGATGCTACCAATATTCGTTGTGTTATGGGATAGCCTAGCAGAGGTAGTGTCACACCCCGACCCGGAAGTCGAGCACGGACAACCGCTGTGTTACCTCGAAACACGTGCCGACCGATCACGTGCACCAAGGCTCCACGAAGCTTCAATACCAGATAAAAATACTGAAAACATGAACTGAGTATAAATCTGAAATACTGAAGTTTGCAAATTAGAGTAAAAACAGAAACATTTAAAAAAAGCCGAAACCATAAGTTAATAGAGAAAACCAAAAATCGAATTAAGACAAAAACGAGGAACAAGAGTAGCAAGAACAAAGACAACTGCCAGTGGGACCCATCATGTAGTGAGATGTACCTCTAACTGGAGGGATCACAGCCTACGCCACCGACTCAAACGTCAAAGGAAACGCTGATCCTAACAACCCTGAAAGCTCAACAAGAATTTGAGGGGTGAGTACACGAATGTACTCAGTGAGTGAACCACCCTCAAAAGAGGATCCGAGAGGGTTGGGTGCACTCACAACCAAAACAGTTCATAAAACAACAATTATAAAATCTAGATCGTCAATAAAAAACGAGTACATAAAATCATTTATCGTTTCATGAAACAAATGGGCTGCCATTAAAACCTATCCAGAGTGACCTTGGCTCAAGAGTCAACCTCTGGAACCGTCAGGGGCATTTTCATCATCATCGAATAATCAGTAAAAAAAAATACAATTTATCTTATTTTTCCAAACAAGCCCGTTCCCCTGACGTTAGCTTAGGTCCGGTACTGCGTGGTGGCCGCATCACACCCAATTTAGCTCTCCCATGCACACGCCGAACCGGTAAATAAATATGGCGTGTCGGGCCTGGAGCGACGAACCATTTGGATCCAACTCAACTCATGGTTCGCCAATTAGGTCTAACTACTAGCTAGTAAACCACCAAATCAGCCACACGTACTCCCTGGACTGCGTCCAGTCCACGAGTCCCCGTGTGCTTACAAACAATTCAAAATCATTTTCAAAAATCACTCATGCACCCAAAACATTTTATTAAAACATTTTATAAAGCAATTAAATAAAAACAGTAATAAAACATTTTCCTCAACAGGTTCTCCGTTGAAGATAGCCCACTCACAGTTCAGGGGACTCGTACACCCCAATAGTCAATCCACTGTGAGACTAGCTGGTGTCTCGATCAGCGCCTCATCCGTCTGATTGAGCACATCCAACACAAGAAAATCATTAAAACCAATATCATAATCAAAATCATAAACCAACGTAATAAATCAGGATAATAAACCAAAATATCAAAACAGTCAAATAAAAATGGAACAAAATCACAAGAAGCACATAACCCAGACCCCACGATCTTAGTTAGACGATCTTAGCATGTCTATATAAGTCTCTTCAAAGTTTTAAGACGAGTTTCGAATTCGTAATACACTTTCTAGAGTTCAATTAATCATTTCTGGCGTTTGAGGGTAAAACTGTCATTTAGTCAACCAGGGGCAAGATGGTAATTTACCATACCAGTGCTCTTACGGTGATCCTCTAGCCTTACATATTCGTTAAATATGTTTAGATAACCCAATTCTTTTTCTAGGGGCAAAGTTGTAATTTTACACCTTCAAGGGTAAAATGGTCATTTGGACTTATTATAGGTTCCACACTGTACTGTGTACATGCGTAATTATTAATGTGAGCCACATAGTGAATTCTCTCATTTCTACCCTTAGGGGTACTTTGGTAAATTTGACGACTAAGGGGCATAATGGTAATATTGATAGGTCGAGGGTAGCACAGTAATTTTACCCAAAATGGTCTCCACGGTAGCTTTCCAATCCTGAATATACGATCTTAAAGTTTAATTATTTGTATCGCGCTTTTAGGGGCAAAATGGTAAATTTGCCTAATAAGGGTATTTCGGTCTCCCAAGGTACGGTGTCATTCCTTACGTGTCATAGTTGTTGACCCCGGTCGATCAGACTCGAAATCGTAGCTCAACGAAATATATTAGTACACTATTACAAATTAGGGGTAAATATGGTAATTTACCCACTCCAAGGGTAAAACGGGAATTTATGCTTCTACGAATAATATGACGTTATACGATAATCGTTTAAATTTATTAATGCAACCAATGTAGTTGAATTTATTAAATTTTTCTTCTATGGGTAGTTTCGTAATTTAACATACTAAGGACGATTTAGTAATTTTACCCGTCTAAGGGTAAAATTGTAACTTCTCAATTTATTGGACCAAATCCTTATTTCCAAATTTTCTTATTTTTCATGATCCCTTTTTTCCTTCCTTTTTCTCTTTTTCTTTTCTTTATTTCAAATTGGGCTTGGGTCTTGGTCCATTTCCCTTTTTTTTTCCTTTTTTTTTTATCCTCTTTTGCTTGGGCTTGGGGCCCAAGCCTGGCCCAGGCGCTGGGCCGCGTGCTGGCCCGCGCGCCTGGCCTGACGCTAGGCCAAGCGCTTGGGCCGCGCCTTGCTGGCCCAATTGGCCTTTTTCCTTTTTTTTTTTACTTCTTCTTCTTCTCCCTCTTCTTCCGGCAACCGGAAAACCCACAAAAATAAATTACAGCTTTCCTTTAAGCCAAATTCAAACCCCATTTTATCATTTTCAACTTCAAAATAATCCTAAACCAATCCACAACCAATTTCACATCACCAAACATCAAACTAACACTCAAACTTCAACAAATATAGTCAAATTAAAATCACTAACACTTACCCATGAAATCAATTCCAACTTCTCTTGCTCCCACTACTTCAAATTTGGTCCTTCCATGAATGAATCATCATCCACTCCAAAAATAAGAAAATAAAACGAAATTAAAATGGTTTAACATACATCTTCAAGATACCAATTACAACTCAAAAACTTCCACTTACCTTCACTTCTTGATACTTCTCCAATGGCCAATAAAATTACAAGAGTTAACCATTATTTGGGTGGGCTTCAAGTGAGAGTTCCATTGTTTTAGTTGCATGTTGATTCTACTTGCAATTCTTGTGATATTGAAGAGAGAGAGAGATGTATGGTTCGGTTGTTATGAAGGTTGAAGGAGAAAAGTAACATAAAAGAAATAAGAGGAAGAGTGGTGGTTTTTAATATTTTTAAAATTGGTAAAATTGCCAAATGGTCCCCTTATCTTAATATTATTTTTCAATCAAGCCCCAAAACTCTTCTTTGTTTCGATTGAGCCCCAACTTCTTTCTTTTACATAATCAATTTTAATATTAAACACCAAATTATTTATATTATATATATACGATATTACAATTCTACCCTACTTATAGAAAATTTCGTCCGCGAAATTGAAACGTAATTACAATTCGTTCATTAGATAGATACGTACATTGCCTCTGTATCACCTATTCAGATTCCAATGTTATTTAGTTTAACCTCATTCTTCTATTAACAATCTTTACCACCACTATTTGCTTAACCTTGAGAACTTCCATTCATTATCCCATGGTTCAATCAATCTTATAATGGTTCCTTAATGTATTTTCCATAACTCGAATGAATCCTACTGGTATGATTCTAGACCAAACCCTTTTTATGATTTCGTAAGATCTTAGGAGACGATAGACAAGCTCAAGGCTTGTATGAAGTCGAGTCACAATTATTTATGACAATATTTCAGAAAATACTACTTTACTAATTGTAGATCTTGGATCTCTCATTCGACTACATCCATTCTTCGAATAACCTTCACAATAAACCTTACAAGTTTCCATGACCCTTCATTCGCTAGTAAACAGTCGAGATCCAATTTAAACGTCAACTCTAATCGACTACGTGCCTTAACTAGTAATTATATAAATCAAAAGACAGTGAGATAGAAAATCTGGAAATCAGCAGCAAGTCTTCATAGTTGACATCAAACTCGCAAGACGCAAGGCAAGCCTACAAGAAAAGAACAACATTCAAGGCAAAGAGCCAAAGACAGTGACTAAAGAAATTAGAAAGTAATCAAAAGCTTATACAAAACAACAATTGATCCATTACACAACAACAAAGTCATCAATAAAATAGCAACAAAATCAGCAATAAAACAGCAACAAAAACAACAATAAAACAGTATAAAAACAGTATACAAACAACAAGCAATTGATCCATTAAACAGTAACAAAATCAACAATAAAAAAGCAACAAAAACAACAATAAAACAACAACAAAAACAGTAACACAAAAACAGCAATAAAAACAATATAAAAACAGTATAAAAACAACAAACAGTCAGTTAATATTCTTTTACCTCAAGCTCATCAGCAAAGTAAGGAAGTGTCAAGGTGCATCAATGATGGGATCCAATGACCTCATGGATGATTCTAAGCAAGATAAAAACAACAATATTTTCAGTATATTAAAGGATATAAATTATAAAGTATAAACAATTAAGAGCTATTTTTTGTAAATATCAAAGGTTAAATATTACCTATGCCAATATCATGAAAGCATTAGTCATCTTCATTCTCCTCGGCCCCGGTTTGATCTTGTTGAGCTCCGCGTTACCAATCTTGATAGCAAATTAAAGCTTGGACAACGGTTGCGTTCAAACTACTCCTTTTTGAATTTAGTATCCTACCACCTATGCTGAAGGCAGATTCGGATGCCACAGTGGAGACGTTAATCGCCAAGCACAAGTGAAGAAATGACGGGGAATCTATGCCTATTAACCTTCCACCAACCCAATACATCAAATTCATCCCCTTCAGAGTCCTCCTTCAAGTATTTGTCCAATTCAGTAAGATTCTCTTCCTTCCCACCATTTTAAACACCCTAAACTCATTCATGACATCATCATCATCATCATCGAGCCCCATTCCATCACCACCACCAGCAACATTAGAGGCAGTACTAGGTTGATTCAGAACTTGGTTTTGAGGAGTATTATTTGGCTGCAGAACCCTTTTATACTCTTCAAAAATTTCAACAAGCACTTCTTTAATTTTAGCTACCATGGCCGTGACTTTTGCATTTTCACCAGGGTACATCTTTTTGCAATAAAATTCAACAAAGTTCAACTTCTTCCTCGGATCCATGATAGCAGAAATGTAGACAAGCATGTTAATCTTGTCCAAGCTACCCCAATATTTGTCAAACTTTGTCTTCATTATTTCAGCCATGCCACTTACATTTGAACTTGGAAACTTCTCCAATTCCCTCAAGCTACTCAAGATAGAACATGTATTTTGCAACATAGTGTTGGAAGTGAGAAAATGTACCTATACCTGAAATAGAATTTATTAATTTAATTAACACATATAGGAGTTAAATGTCTTAAGAAAAAAAAAGAAATTAAGTGTCAAAAGAGGAGTTACCCGAAACTTTTTTAGTGAGGTTGTAGATACTTTTGAAGACTTTGCATAGCTTCTTAGCTTTCTCCCAATCATTAGTACTAGGCACCCCCATTGGCTTCTAGGTCATCTCTAAACTTGCTATCTTCATAATCATATTGTTGAAATACCTTCTCAAATGTGATAGCACGCTCTAACATTAAGTAGGTGGAATTCCACCTAGTGCACACATCACCCATCAAGCCAAGCTTGGGATTAATTCCTTCTTTCTTAGCCAACTCCATGAACTTTGCAAGCCTTGCATTGGAGTTCCTAATGTACCTCACCGAGTTCCTAATTCTCTCAATTGACCCATCCATTGAGTTAAACCCATCATTTACAATTAAATTAAGAATGTGGGCAACACACCTCATATGGAGGTATTTCCCACTCAACAAACCACTCCTCGATTGCTCTTGCTTTTTCTTCAAATAGCCAATTGTAACATCATTGCTTTGTGCATTGTCCAACGTGATGGTTAACATCCTATCCAATCCCCAATCCTTAAAACACTTCTCTAAATCTTTACCCATATCTTGATTTTTATGACTTGTAATGGGGTAAAAATTCATTATTTTTTTCCTCAAAACCCACCAATTATCCACATAGTGAGCCGTCACGCACATGTAGGAGTTTCTTTGAATACTAGTCCATGTATCCGTAGTGAAACAAACCCTACTAGTGTTGGAAGCAAGAAGCCTTTTAAACTTAACTTTTTCTACCTCATACATCTTCACACAATGTCTACCCACAGTTTGTCTAGAAGGCATAACAAACCTAGGACAAACAATATATAGAACTTTCCTAAACACCTTTGTTTGAACAAAATTGAATGGGATCTCTTCATTAATGACCATTTCGATTATGGAAGTTTGAATTCCCTCTTGACTAAACTTCCAAGCTCCAACAACCCCTGACCCATCTTCCCCAGCCTTAAACACTAATTCAGTTTGATTAAAATCTACAAGCTCCTTTAGGCATCTTAGTACACTTAAGCAAATGCTTCTTCATTGTACTAGTCCCACTACTTTTAGAGTCAACAGCATAGTCCTTTCCACAATAGTTACATCTATATCTTTGTTCATTACTAGTAGGATCTAAATACTAAGTAAAATGCTGCCATACCTGAGACCACTGTTTTGGTCTTTTTTCAGCAGGCTTAGCGGGCACTTTCCGCTTCTTTGAGGTATGTTCAGAATCTGCCCTCGGTTGGGATTCATTTTGAGGATCAAGGGATGGGGCAGTGGCAGCAATACATGTTCAACTTCTGTGGAACTTGAGTTCTTGCTTCCTACAAAAAAAGTGCCATTCAATTCATTAGTATCAAGACTAAACAGCAAATGACAACAAACAAAACAACAAATGGTAGCAAACACAAACCAAAAACATTATTTATTAGTTCATTTTTGTGCTTAAACTTAATCATCAAATTAAAGAAGAATAAGCATACATGGAAGCAAAAATAAAGAGAGAATTGCATAGATTTTACTATTACTAAAAGCAAATCAAAGGCAACAATTAAGATTTAAGAGGCTGTTCATATGGTTGGTACAGACTTGAAAAGAGAGTAAGCATAGAAACAAAACCTTCAACCATTTCAGACTATCTACAACACTATAATTTGGAGGCAATCATAAGGTTAGAATAGCATATCCCACTGAATGAGCATAAAAGGTGTTTGTTGACTGATGAACACAAAATCCAACGGAGTAGACCAGCTCAGCTCTATTATAAATGCTAAAATCATTCTAGAATAGGACTTGAATATATGCAGAGATCAGAACTACCAATTCTAAGAAAAACAGGACTAAAAAGGAACTAACAATTTCAAAGGAAGTCACAATGCATAAATTAGGGATCAAATACAGAAAGAAAAAGTTTCAAAATTCTCAATTGTTGTGTCATGTGCTATTGACCATGCAGGCATGATCCCAACTTATCCAATGAAAATCACAAATGCCCAGCAATGTACAAAACAGAGCAACCAACAACCCCACATTAACCTTTGCAAGTCTTAGTGGACTCTTTCGAAAAATCAAAATACATACCCAAATTAAAGGCAACAATTAAAATAAATACTCAAATCAAATGATTAAAATCAAAGAAAGCTCAAAATTACCTTCATTTTCATGGTTGTTGGCGTCGGGGTTGTCCATTTCGCCGGGGATGCCCACCAAAGTCACAAGAGGAGGAGATTTTAGAGGAAAAATTGAACAAGTTTGAAGAATTTCAAAGGATTGGGGATTGGGGATTTTCGGATTAGGGTTTAGGTTTCACTCAAATTGGGGCAAAGATAAAGACAAACAGAGCGGAGGAAGAAGGCGCCGTGAGTCCTGACCTCTGACTGTCTGTCAAGAGGCTCACCGGCGTCGATCGGCGGTGAGAAACGGGAGAAGAGAAGAAGATGAGGATTTCAGAGAGAAAGGGTTGAGAGAAAAGATAGAGAAAATTTTGATGAAATGTTAAGTTTATTTTGTTTTTGGTTTTGAGTATATATATTTTCGGTATAAAAATATATATTATTTTTTATATATAATTAAGTTATAAACTTATATAATATATAATTTATATTTATTTTTTTAAAAAAAGCATTGTCGAGTTCTCGGTCGGTTTCGGGTCTCGATATCCGAACCCGGCAACAGACGAGACCCCGACTACTTTGTCGGATTGCACCGAGCAACCCACCGTGGGGATCGACCCACCAGCCTCGAAACTGACTGCATCGGGTTTTTCGGTTCGGTTCGGGTCTGGACACCCCTATTACAAGTCTTGAGAGTTGGATCCTCCACTTCTGTTATTAGAGATTCTCAAGGTAGGAATCGAATTTGAATATGTGCACTTTTTTTACACATTCTGAATTTTGTCTCTATCAGTTGGACAAGTCCTTCACTTTTATTTGAGATTATAGTTGTTAAATCGAGATACATATCGTGTAATTTTTAAGTATCAAGTATCGTATCGTAAGATACGATTAAAAGTTAAAATATTAAGTAATATGAAAATATATAGATAAAAAATGTAAGGATCTTATAATTATTAATATGATTGAGTAATTAAGTAACATAAAAATAGAAAGAATATTTTTTATAGTTAAAACACTCAACTATACTTGTTAATTTTAATTATTTGAAGTGTAAATCAATTTCTAAAATAATTTTAATCATTTTTAAGTTTAAATTCTCTATTAAAAATGTTTATATAAATTCTTTTTTTTAGGTCAAAAGCCCATTAAAATTATATTTAAAAGCAATTGGATTGGGTCAAATTTCAATTGGGCTTAATTTTTGTGTTTTAAGGCATATCACCCGTATCGTTCGTATCGTAAGATACGTATCAATACGTGTTAAAAACCGATTCTCTATATAACAACGTATCGATTTGGTCGTGTATTGTATCGTACGATACATATCGCATATTGTACGATATTGATAACTATGTTTGAGATTCTCAAGATAAGAATCGAATCTGAAGACGTGCGCCTCTCCCACATATCTTAGAATTTACCTTTAGCGATTGGACCATGGCCATTTACTTATGCAAATAGTTTTCACCATATTGCCCAAATTCGGCATTGTCAAATATGAGCAGCTTAATACCTTTTTTGCCCCCTGAACTTGTAGCGTTTGGACGTTTTACCCCTTGAACTTCAATTCTGGACATTTTGCTCCCCGAAATCTCAATTTTGGACGTTTTGTCCCCTCTCAAACGATTAGGCTAACGACACCTTCATACCGCTGACATGGTAATGCCACGTGGCACAAAAATGCCACGTCATACCAACCCGGCCCATTGTGGCATTGCTACGTCGGACCAAACCGCTGGTATGGCATGCCACGTGGCACAAAAATGCCACGTCATACCAACCCGGCCCATTGTGGCATTACTACATCGGACCAAACCGCTGGTATGGCATGCCACGTGGCATTGACGCATCAGCGACATGACAATGCCTTGAGAGGGGGCAAAACATCGAAAATTGAAGTTTATGAGATATAACGTCCAAACGCCACAGGTTTAAGAGGGAAAATGGTTGTTTTACGAAATATGAGCATGTATGTGTCCATAATGGCTTACTGAATTTCTTTTGAAACTTCTCCCTTCTATTTGGAGGGTCAAGACTCTTGTTTACCATGATGTCTTCCATAAGTATTCATCGTACTTAAAGAAAATAAACAGTTGGACAATTGGTTGTAGATTTTGACTTTTCGATCGTATATAAATCCTCTGCCACAATTTATTCCTAGCATCAATCTTATGTATCATCTGAGTCAGCAAAGGAGTAAATTATAATTGGATAATGGGTTGTTGTAGTCTTAACCTCATGTCCAATCTAAGTTCAAATCCTCTTCTTTTCCAATTTTTCTTTTTGCAAGAAAAGCAAAAAGATCACCAATGCAAATGTCCAATCTAAATGTGAAAACTAAATCACAAACAGAAACTCTTACTAAAAGCCAGAAACAGCAAATGAAGAATAAAAGAAAAATTTCGGTGCCATCATATATAGGTTAGGTGAAGTGCGGTCCCTCAGCATATCCCTAATGCGGCTTCCACTACCGCCTTTTAGCCCCTTTACAGAAAAGAAAAAAATGCTCCTTGATTCCCCTATAAAGTGCTTCAATAGCTCAAAAACAAAGGCAAATTAACCAATAGCAAAAAATGATGAATTCTCTTCAATTCCTCTTCCTTCTATTGTTATTTGCCTTACTTTACCTAAGCAGAAGTGCTATGCCGCCGGTGAGCGAGGCGTTCGTGGCATGCAATGGATCAATAAGAGAGTGCAATGAAGCAAATGAGATGCTAATGGAATCAGAAATAAGCAGAAGGTTTCTTGAACAGAAGAAATATATATCACCTGGAGCACTCAAGAGAGACCAACCAGTTTGCAATGAAGGCTCTAGTGGTGAAGCTTATAGTAAAACTGGAGGCTGTTTACCACAACCATCCAACCCTTATAACAGAGGGTGCTCCAAATACTATCGTTGTAGGTCTGATTCCTGATCCAAATATGTATTCTCTCATGATTTAAGTTTTGTGAGATTTTATTATGCAAGTTCATAGACTCAATATGTTCTAAAAAGCTTCATATTTGTTCTCTGTAATCATATGATTTTTCCAATCCAGATAGTAAACAAGGAATTTAGAGAGTAAATTTCCAAGCTGAACAACTTTAGCATGTTTTTTCAACATGATAAGTGTGTATCACTCTTTCAATCATTCAATCCCACCTTACTGTTTTGCTTTTAATCATTATTGTACTCACTTGAAGATTTCAAAGTGTTCCAATTAGTTGTAAATGGTGTAGCACAGCCACCCAAAACTACACATTGCTAATCATTAATCAAGCTATATGAATTACAGATCAAGAAGAGCTTCAGATCCTGGAGGAACCTATAGATTATAATTTTTGGTATAAAAACACAAGTTAGCCTGGTTTTAGTTGGGTCGGTATGGGATAAGCTCTCCCAACAATGATTTTTCCGTTCTGAAGATGAGACCTTGCCTAAGGGGAGCAAGTCCGAACCACTTGAACCGATCAATTGTCAGCTGGCCTACTATTCTAACCTTAAAAATTGAAGAGAAAAGAAAGTATACTTATCATGCCTGCCTATTATAATCTCGGATTTAGAGTGCCAGACTGTCAGCAAAGGAGCATTTCTTTACTAGGAAAAAAGTAAGCAATCAAAACCCTTAATTCTAGGTCAGCCAAATTTATATACTATTAATGTAACAAGAAAGTAATTTGGGTGCACAAGCAAAGGTCATTGGCTGAAGAATCTAACGAAGCTGGTTTATGGTTCAAATGGAAAGAACATAATGTGAAAGAGAAGCGGAGACCAGTCATTTTGAATCCTCTCAGCATCACAAAGGGAAAGGCAAAAAGTTGCAATTTGCAGAAAAATGATAAGAAAGAAGCCAACAACAGATACAAGAGTTGGGACATATATCACAATAGCCATATCAGCCCATCACTAATGATTAACTTGTTAATGATTATTTTGAGTAGATCAAGTGAAAGCCAGCTAGCACGCATGTAAAACTTTGACAATATACAGAAATAATAGTAAATAAACTGGTTTACTTCTTCTCAGTTTTTTCCAATTGCTTTTTTGTCACCATTAAAACATATATATTGAAAAAGACCCTTGTCCCCATGGGTACAATGCTGCTATCTCAAACCAATTATATTAAGGTCAATTCCAACTTGTTCCAAAAGGTAAACTAACCCTAAACAAATGGTAAGCAAAGTACCTTTTCTTCCTAGTACTTACATCAACAAATACAATTGTTTGATCAGTTTAGTCTTCTGATATGGCAAGAGAATCCATAACAAATTATATAAGTAAGTTGCTTGCATTATAATTGATAAATAGACACTAACCATGCCTGCCTATAATTTGCTGCTAACCTTTCAGAACCTGAAAAAAAAACAGGGGAATTAAAGTATCAGATGACAATATATAAAATATGAGAGAAATTAAGCAATGGGGAAAGGTGATTTAAAATACAAAACCTTTTTAGTCTCAATATTAACGGATCAGATCAATATCAATATTGCAGCCAGCAGATGCATCCCACCATAGGGTCATCGATGGCTTGACATAAACACTCCCACAATAAGCATCCAACTTTTGCCATTGATGGTTCTTGAATAAGTTCTCAAGCCGAATCACACCGTTAATCCTCAATGAAACCACCATCTCACCTGCATCAGTCATCAGTTTCTCCTTTTCCATATCCATCCACAACCCAAAAATCCCCACGTCCCTCCGCTCTACTCCTTTCTTCTGATCAAAGGAATCCACGCTGCCGCAAAAGGTACGTTCACCGTCAGAAGAAGCCGAAACCTGAATATTAGTGTAACTGATGGAAGCAAACGTGTTAGGGTTGTGGAAGTATAGAGTTAGGTGCCAGTTAGCCCAGACAGTGTTGTTGGGAAAGGCTAAGATCTCGCTTGCGGTAATGGTTTCGATCTTTATGTCTGGACTCTTATTATTATCACACGTGAAGTAGTAGCCAAGAATGAGAAATAATAGAAGAGCGGCAGTTAACAAGAAAGAGACGAGGAAACATGTGAGACATAGACACTTCTTTGAAGCATGATTGTCGCATGGTGATGGTGGGGCTGTAATAATGCCTTGACCTTCGTCGTGACGTGGTTCTGGTTCCGGTTCTGGTTGTCTCTGGAAGTAATCTACAGGGTAACCCATTACGACTTGATCATCATCTTCTTGATTTTGAGCAGACATGGCTGGAAACAACAGTGACTCAAGACTTGACGACGAGGGAGATGAAAATGTGTAAGAAGTAGGGTTTCCTTTTTGTTGTTAAGATTTAACATTGTGTGAATAAGAAGTAGACTGCAAAGCTCCAGTAATTGGAAAGTGGAGGATTTTTCTAGCATTCATATCATTTTTCTCAGAAAAATGTGGGATTCTGCCTCTGATTTCCCTGATAAATGGAAGTAAACTTTTATGGATTCTTCGTCCGGCATATATATGGAAAGTTTGCATGTTCATGCCCAGCTCAGTGACTCGGTTTTAAATCCCCCCATTTTCATTTAAACCAAAACAATTGGTTTAAAGTAAAATTTCCTTTAGTAGCATAAGTAATCGAGGAGTTTCTTCATTAAGCATTGATAACCTTTCACTACAGTGATTTAAACGAGTTTTTTTTTTTTTTACCAAAGCATTGTGTTTTCAAAACTTAATTCCCAAAATATTACACTTTTAAAATTATTTTCTAATTTATAGTGTTTGTTGACATGTAAGGTTCATCTCATTTTTTTCACTAAAAAAATAACAAAAAGTAAAGATTAGCTTTGATAAGCAGACTTTCTTCTCTTTCCCTCAGCAAATTTTTCGTTTTACTTTTTTTCTTGATTACAAGTTTCTTGGAATTCAATTTTTCTGAATTACATAGGATAAATGACGATTCAAAGGTAACGCGTTATAATAATCGTTTAGTTTCCCTTTGTATATAGAGTTTACTTTGTAAAATCTCTAAATTTGCATAGGGTTTGGTTCTGTTATCATGGACTCATTGTACTCACTTTTGAGAATATCAATAAAATTCCTTTGTTTCTGGCAAAAAAAAAAAAAAGAAAAAAGCACACGTTATGAAACACCCTTTACTTATAACATAGTAACTTTTTACCTAATCACCTAATCAACTGATTTCCACCTAAAATCATCTGCAATTTGAATATCCAATTTGCTTGAAAGTTTCAATGATTTATCTTGAACACTTTTCAATTTTCAATCAAAGTTTTTACTTAGTATTTTTCAATCAAAATTTTAAACTTAACATGCAGAACCCTCCTGGCTACATGTTGAATAGTATTGATTCCAAGTTTAGTTTTCAGGAACTTGTGACTTCAAATTGGCATGCCAAGAGCAAAAGAACAGAAAGATCCTACAAAAGGTCCCCCCATTCACAGTCCATTTCTCACCACTTCTCAGAAGTTTTATACTAGCCAAACTAATTTTCATTCATAGAGGGAAGTTATAAACCTCATCATGAATACAATATAGCCAAACTAATGAGTAACTTGAAGCTGCAATGACCATCAAGGAGACAGTCAGCCATGCAACTGATTCCTTCCAACCCTCCATACAAGTTTTGAAAGCATACACAGAATCATAACAACATAATCAAGAACAGGAACCTATTATGCAGGCCAGACCTAAATTAGCATGGTAAGTAACAGTACAGCCAGTTATTTAATGCTTGCCATATATGTTTATTGTTATTCTTAATTCTTGTAACAAAAATATGGTATATGATACTGAGCATACTGAGCAAACAATGGTTTAAGAAATGAACACTTGACTAAGAATAACAATTAAAGGAAAATGTTTATGGAATATAATCATCTAAATTGTGCACACATATAGAGTAACATCCCTTGAATTTGATGAAGCTATTAGCCAGTATCCACATTTAGAGTAGCATCTACTACAGTCAATATCCCAATAGAACAAAATGGGGGGACCTACTTATATGAAAGCTTCCATACCTCCCGTACATTAGAGGAACCATCAGCAACTTCAGTAACAAGACTTGAAGCCAGAACACCTGTTGGGCCAAAAGAGGCACTTAATCAGTATCTTGCACCCAGTCTCTCATATGTGGAAAGCCTCAGGAAACAAATGAAATGCATCATACAAAATGACTTGAGAAAACCGCACAAAATCAAGTAATTTCATTTTAATTCTTTAAAAGAAAAATAATCTTAAAAGGAAAACAATTATTGATCAGCTTTGACTCTAAACTTCTTCCAAAGTTGCCAATCTAATCATTCCCATTGAGATAATCACAGCTTAAATAATCAACTTACCATCTTTCTCAAGCATAGAAAGAAATTGCCGTGTTCCCCCACCTACACCGAAGTAATGCTTTTTTCCAGCCATGTAAACAACTCCATGTGGGTGGCTCAGGCACTGTCACATGAGAATGGTTAGACTTCAGGAATCCATGAATTTGTGATCTACAGAAGAATCACGAATAACTCAACAAAGAAATACCTTCTTTATAAGTCCATAGAGATTCCTTTGAGCAGAAATTGAGTAAATTGTCTCAGCCATTAGAATAACATCATAACCAGTAGCTTGGTCATGTTCTGAGCATGAAGTTGGGTTCATTTCACTTTTACGTGCATGAGGAAGTAGTTGATGAAGCTCACCCCAGTCACCAGCAAAGAATCGCACTTCTGCTGCAGGGTCAGGCAGAGACTTCTCTGAAAGATTTACATTTACATTTGGAATGGTAAGACACCGCAGAACCTCAGCATTGAAGTCCTGGAAATGCGCAACAGATGCACCCTGAAGACAAAAAAAACTAATAAATAAACAACAATGACTCTTTACCATATACAACCAATCACTACACACTGTAGTTAAGCATGCAAGAATTTTACCTCAAGACATGCAAATATCCCAGGAAGTCCGTGACCACATCCAAGCTGAAAACATTTAGACAAAACTCAGCAAGTAATAGCAAGAAAAGGCAAGCTAAGATGTTATGATACCTACCTAAAAATAAATTCACTATTTGAAGGAAGTCTCCCTATGATTCAATCTATTAGAGGGGCTAAAACACCCTATGCTAGATATATGTTAAAAGTTATTAATTCAATACAATCAGAAGAAAAGAAGAACTTCCCTTAACATTAAGGCAATTATTCTGGCAGGTACATTCTTAAAAACTTTAGTTCCCCACATGGCAACAAGGCCTCTCACTTGGAACCCAAATAGTAACACAAAGTCTATCAAGTCAGTTGGGGTGACAAACAGATTCCAGAGGACCAGAACTAAAGTCAATATCTGGATATGCACCTAGTATAATTGTGCTTTTGCAACGTTGAGCCATATACAATCACCTGAAATTAGGTGCCCACCTCTAAAACTCGCTTTCCCTCAATTGATAGATGTCCATTCTGAATCTCAGACCGCAAAGCTTTAACAAGGTCTAATGAACCTTCCCATAGTTTAAGTCCACCTACACTTCCAAAAACAAAAAGACATGAAAAAGGAAACCATTTGTAAGCACCATCATGAACAGGAAAATCTAATGTGAAGTTAAACATAAATTCTAAAACAGAGGGGAATTAAAAAAAAAAAAAAAAAAAAAAAAAAAAAAAAAAAAAGATTACTGCAAACCTTCATAAACTCCAGGCACTAAATCCGAGTTAGGCAATCCGAGAACATCTTTAGTACTCACCCGCCCCTAAAAGAATGGCAAAAGTATAGTTCATCCTTTTAGAAGTTCAATTACAAGAACAATCAATCTTACAAGAGCACCCCCACAAAACAAAAACTAATACTTTATATGCTCTTATTCCTTTTCAAGACCAACAAAACAGAGAGCTCCATTTTTTTTTTTTTCATATAAACAGAGTAAAAAGAAAATGATGAAATTTCACCTTAAGTAAAGTAAGGCCATCCAAGTTGACAGGCTCCACGGTACATTTAACAGAAGACGAAACCTACTTCAAATTGAAAACCCAATCAATCAAAAAACCTTTTACTCAAAAATCAAAGACAAAGCTTAAAAATTGGTACCTCTGAGGAGAGGACTTCGATGGGAGGAGGTGGAGGTGGCAGAGGCGGCTCTGACGAGTCCAAAAACCCTAAACCTAAACTGGGTTTATCATCGTTAGATGACGAAAACAGTTGAAAATTTGAGTTGGTCCACATTTGCTAGCCGTGCTTCTAAGTTCAGAGTTGCAGACTGGACTCCGGTCACTGGAGTTGGAGATGATTTTTTTTTTTTTGGTTTATTAACCGGTTCTTGTGTTGGGCCTGCTATTGGGCTCTGGCTTATAGGCTCTCTTATTAATTTGTTACTATTTTTAGTCGTGAAATGGGTCTTTCTGGGGCCAGAGTGAATTGGGTTTATGTGCCTCGACTTCACGTAAATCTATACTATATATAAAAGTATAAATAAGAGGAAATTTTATGTTTTCCGATTGTATCCTTTTTTATTAAATATATTTTTAAATTACCATTATTAAAAAGTATTTTAAAATTTTAATTTCATTATTAAATAATAGAAATTTAGATTATAATCATCAATTAGGATCCAACGTGGGTAATAGGAATGCTCCACATCATCTTTATTATATGAATTTTCATCTAAAACATTCTCCAAGTCAGTTTAGGTAAAAATCAATTATATCCATAAACTTCAAGGGTAAAATCGTCCACCGGAATGACAGAATTAGGTCTCGACATAAATATAAAAGTTGTAGATCTTAGAATTTTTTTTCCAACGGTACCTCATTCGCATTTTTCTGAGCTCTGAATCAAAAGTTATGAATTTTCTTTCAAAACTGCACTTGTGAAGTCCTCATTTGAGTAGGATTTAACAATGCTATATCAGGGCTGAATCATTATTGCATCATAATTACTAATTGGACTTAAACTCCTTATTTGAGCTTCCATATTAACGAATTGGACCTAAGAATACTAGATTTATGCTTCAAGACATTTGACTTGACAATTTGGGCTTCATGGACTCAAACAAGCCTAATGGGCCTACTGCGCCGAAATAAGACAAAGGCTCCGTTTAGTAGAGTGGTGCAATAGCGGTGCGATTGACACTGTTTAACAACTGTACATATGAGATTACACTGTACAGATTAGATTAGGTACTGTACAGATGAGATTATTAGAGCAGCGATTGAAACGGAGATTACACTTAAGGCTCCATTTGACCGGTGCACCGGTCCACCGGCGAAACGACTGATGAATCGGTGCACTAAACATGACCAAAATCAGTAGTTTCTCCAAATTGATCCAAAATGGCTCTAAATGTTTATCTTCCTAAAACATGACTCCAAATGGGTCTAAAATAGCATATATGAGATATACAGGGGTAAGAGGATATATACGACTACCAAAATAAGTCAAAATCGCATAGAAAATATATAACAAATTAAGTGTTATTAATGTTTCATTTTCTTATCAATTTAGAAATATATCGATATCTATCTATATCTATCTATACTATATATAAAAGTACAAATAATGGTAAACTTTATCTTTTCCGATTTACCCTATTTCAAATTTGCCATTATTAAAAATAATTTTAATTATGCCACTATTAAAATATAATTTTGTATATATTTTTTTCAAATATATTTCTAAATTGTCATTATTTTAAAATAATTTTTACAACACTCAAACTGATAATGTACCATTTGGAGCAATGTTGAATGAATGGAATTCAAATTGATAAATATGCTATATGGAGGAATGATGCTGAAAGGAGGAACTAACTGTGATAACATGCTCTATATACTATCGAGTGGAGGAGCTTAATTCGAATATATGTATATACTATCAAATGGAGGAGTTCAATATGAATTATATATATTTGTACGACTGAACGGACGAGCTCGATCTGCGAATGGAAGAGCTTAATATGAATAATTTATATAGTACTAAATAGAGGAGCTCAACCTGATAATGATATATAATTTTATAGAGAGATTGTCGAAATTTCATACTATAGAATCAAAAAATTATAGGGAGATTAACAAAATCTCAAAGGGAGGTTATAAAAAATCATAGGAAGTTTACAATCATAGGAAGGTTTATTAAAATTTCATAGTTAGGTTATCAAAGTTTCATATGGAGTTTATCACAATTTCATAGGTAAATTATCAAAATTTCATAGCGTGGTTATCAAATTTTAATTGGATAGTTATCACAATTTTATAAAAATATTCAATTGAAATATGTTGGGCCACATGCAATGCATGTGAAAGCTAAAACTAGTTGGAATTAAATGTATGGATAACAAGGTACATGAATAGAATTAGCGTAGATTATTTTTTTTCAAAAGAAATTTAGGAGAAGATAGATACCATTCCCAAAATCAGGACAAATGGCCAATCCTTCACATATTCTTTGGTTGTTTTTTTAAACTTGTTGAGCATAGCACAATTGCAACATGCTGCCTTTGTCGTTCGACAGCTTCTATAATCGAGTTTAACCCAAGCATAAAGGATCTCACCCTTGCCGTTCGGCACAAGTTCCCTAAGGCCCAGAGGCCCAAAAGGCCAGCCAGCTAGCATTCCACACGTGGTTCCAAGCGTGCGACCCGTATAAACATGCCCTATATAAACCCACAACTCGCATAGTTGAGGTATGCTACACTCTCTACTCTTAAACCCAACTCTAAAAACCTAGATCTAGAGCTCTGACTTAAATATCGGACGACAAACGAGGAACTTATCCTCGCCACCCTTGACGCCCTCTCTAGTGCTTTCTTTCAGGTACTCCTTCAGAGCTCCTCCGACCACCTGCAGGCGATTTGGTGCCCACAACATAATTCATAGATCATGTATGTGAAAATTCGAATCTAAATATCTTCCATCACAAATCCACACCCTTACTAGTGTAGTCTAACTCCATTGGTAATTAAATTAGATATACAAAATTCAGCTTTAAGTAATTAGCTAATTGAGTATAAAATATCTAAATGCTGCTGTTCTTGGGTTGTTCTTCCAGCAAAGCTTAACTAGTACTAGTAGTGAGATAAATACATTTAATAGCTGAATCAAATCATTACAATTACCAACAAGGGGTTGGATTAAGTGGTAAGCGGCTTGTTTCAGCTTAAGCAGGTCTCAGGTTCAAGACCTTGCGTACGCAGCTGCCCCTGTTGGGAAACTCATCTACCATAACCAGGTGCGCAACGCGGGTCGGATCCGGATTAGTTAGGGCTAAGCCTTGGATACCGGATGAGATAAAAAAAAAAAATCATTACAATTTTCAAACATACAAGAGTGAAATTCAAGACATTGTTTGATCTCGAATCTTGATCAAATCAAGAACAACTTTGAAAGCTTCTTCTTTTTTCCTTCCTATATGTAACAATTGGCTTTTCAAAGAATCTATATCTTTCTTTGCTTCAATACTTATTTCTTTGCTTCAATACTTATTGCTTGCTTGAGCACCTCAATTTTAGCTCTCAGCCGCAAATGTTCCTACCTGTCTTCATCGCGTGAATCCTTTTCCATAATCTGTAACAAAATGAAAAGCATTAGCAATTTCATTAACGGACAATTTTTAATTAGTAGAACTCGTTGAAAGACTTGTATATATTTGTTACCTTTATTTGTTGTTTAGCTTAATACCCAAATTAGCCCTTAACTATCCATTTTGGAATAAATTGGCCCCTTAACGTGTTTTTGGGACAGATAAATCCCATAACTTTTCAAAATGAGACAAATTAGTCATTTTTTGACGGACCGTTTACCGTCCGGAAAATGAGGGCGCGTCTGACTTCCGATTAAGGTGATTCTAGGTGCATTTGAAAGATCTCGACAAGAAGAATCAGATAGTCAGGGAGGTGAGAAAAAAAAAACAATCGAAAAATTTCAAACGTCGAGTCAAATTTAAAAGTTTGACTAGAAGGTGTGGTTTTATTTGGCGTCGGAACGGGCTGAATTTTTGATATGCCACTATTTGAGGGATGCTAGATCTACTGATTGTGAAGGTGAGAAAAAATGACAAAGAAAATGAGGCGGATAAGACAGCCATCCTTTAGAGAGTGACATATCATAAATTTAGCCCGTTTCGATGCCAATAGACCGACATCGCTTATTTTCTTTATTATCGGTTCTCACTTTCGCAACAACTAGATTTGGCATCCCTCAGAGAGTGACATAGTAGAAATTCAGTCCGTTCCGACTCCGAATAAGACCGCACTCCCTAGTCAAACTTTTAAATTCGACCCGAGATCTGAAATTTTTCGATTGCTTAGTTTTCTCACCTCCTTAGCCATCATATTCTTCTTGTCGAGATCTTTCAAACGCCGCTAGAATCACCTTAATCGGAAGTCAAACGCACCCTCATCTTCCGAACATTAAATGGCCCATAGAAAATGGCTAATTTGTCTCCTTTTTAAAAGTTATGAGATTTATTTGTCCCAAAAAAAAAAAGCTAAGGGGCCAATTTGTCCCAAAATGAATAGTTAAGGGGCTAATTTAGGTAATAAGCCTTTGTTGTTTGATAACATTTTTCGGAGGTAAGGAATTCCAAAATTTCCCCTTCACAGGAGCATTAGCAATGGCTTTATCCCGTGCCAATTTCAGCTCATGAATCTCTTCGACAACTTGCTTTTCGCTAACCATGTTTATTGGGTAGTAATAAAAATCCCACTGCAAATTCCGTATCTGTTTGCAGAATGAAAAACATATATAATCAATGCAAATAAACCCTTTATTAGTAATAAGAAATTCATTATTATATTGCCTTACACGAATGCTAATCTCATCTACTGATAGAGTTGAATAATCTTTTTTCTTCTGGCAGCTGGCATTGATCTCTTTCAACAGCTTCTTTTCGTTCCTCATGTTATTGGTTCCATGGTGCATTCGAAAATGCAAATTCTGAATGAAAAACAGAGTCCCCCATAAGGCCCCCAGAAGGAGAAAAAGGAAGTATATATCAACACAAAAATTATATTATAAAGATCAGGATTCAATATTCACATAGTTGTTAATCTTGTCTTCTGACTTGATAGGACTGTCCTTGTATGCATTGTTTGAAAAATTGAGCTTGTCTAAGTCTCGTTTTAATGAAGCAAGTTCATCCCCTCTATTAGTCCACGCCCTTCTGAAATCCTTTTCTATTTCTTCTAAGCAGGATAATTGTCTATAAGCCTGGCTTTCTTCAAACTGTTGACAATGTCCAAAAAACAAAGGGTAATTATTTTGAGTTCTGACACAAACTTAATGGTAAACTCAAAATATGAACGGTGATGAAGATATTGCTAGACCAACCTCTCTCTGCCTTACTCTTTGAGTGACTCGGAATAGATCTTCATTCAAGCTTGCCAGCAGCTTCACAGCCTGTTGAATTCTAGATTCTGGGTCTGGGTTTTCCTCGAGCATCAAAAATATTAAGTCATTAATTTGGTCAATGCTCTTCACAGCTTCATAAGGATTTGTTTGCAATATCCCTCCATTTTCATGTGTTGCATAATTTTGCATCACATTCCTTTGAATTGTAGCAGTAGCCATAACTTTTTTGTTTGGCTAATTAAATCTGAATTCTGTCAAAAGAAAGTGAAAAATCAAACTACGGAAAAAACTGAAGAACTTATGTATGCATACAAAAGAATACAGGGTCTCAAAGCAATTCAGGATTCCATCTTGAGTGAGTTGATGATTATATATTTGTTATTTTAATTTCCATCAAGGAATATTTTAGTTGACTGTTTATTTTAGAAGAAAATGATCTGATCCAGATTAAAGCGGATGCTTCCTAGTTACAGAGACCCTTGCACCCTACGGCATGGAAGTCAACCATAACCCTGGCAACATTTTTTTTTTCTTCTGTCATTTTAACAATTCCTTTTGAGTAGGTCATTGGTCAAACATGCTAACTAAATGCAAACAGCCAGGAGCCAGCCAACATAAGAAATCTTGCTTTATTTTTCTCTCTTCCATCGTCATTTGTCTTCAAAGGCGTTTAGATGGTATATTCCTCTGTATGGTTGCAATTGAGCTTTAGAGTTGATTTTTGATGGTATTCCTCTGTTTGGCATGAGCCTATCTCGAATGAGACTGATTTTATTTGCATTCATAGATTTTTGCATTTATTTTTCCTTGAGTCTCATCTAAAGCCTTAATTGGTCCATTATTATATATAGTAGTTTTAAATTTTAATGATCACGAGTTCAAGGCTTCAAGCTGCATTAGCTTTCTAATATTTGCTTTGTGGTATATGTTGGAATATTTGAACAAAATTATAGCTTGAGTCGTGTTCGAGGACACTGTCCTAAAAGATAATTTTCGGCTATTAATTAGACTCGGTTATCCCCAGGATTAAACAAGCCCTTTTCCGAATTTCGGAGGATAACAGGAACCACAAGAAATAATAAAACCCAGCAAGAGGAAGAACGGAGAGAATTCAGAAAGTAGAAAGAAGCTTTTCTGAATAGGTGTATTGATATGGAATGAGAGAAGGCTATTTATAGGAGAGGAAATGAGGAGTTACAATCTGCTGATTTATGAGGAGACAAGAAATTAAGAACATTAAGTAAAAACGTTTCAACGGTTATAACATTTAAGTTTGAAAACCGTTACAACATTTAAAGGGTGGAAAATGCTTCTTGTATTTTTACAATGTGGGTATTTGCCTTTTGAAATATTAGGACATATCTCATATATGTCCAACAATCCCCCACATATTTCAAAAGGTTATTAGAGGAAGATATATTTGCTGGGTTTAAAACTAATGAATGTAATCCATCGAGACTGGTGCCTTTTGGGCTATGAACCAGACCTAGAAAGAATGAAATTTATAGTGCACAAAATTTTGGTGAAGTTTTAAACTTCTATGAACAAAAGTTCTTTATTGTACATTATTACCCCACAATTCTTTGTGATTCAACGCGGTTTTGTGCTTTTACGGCCATGCACGCGCCCGGTTTTCATGAGTGCTCTAGAGAATTAGCCAAATTCTCATGGAAGCGGCCTCACTTCACACTCATATAGGTGATTTCCATCAAGTGTATTCTGCAGTTAATACACCACCCATAAGGGATATGGAAGTCATTACAGGTTTTGAACCTTTCCTCTCGTCATTGCAGTTTTGCACTATACACATCATAGGAGGGACAACAGAAAATAATAGTGCTCCATGATATCAACAAGTGATTTGTTATTACCCATATGAACCTAATTCATGGGATCGCCAATCACATAGGTTGGGTTACCACCACCGTTGATTTTACTCAATTGGCTAAGTCCCATTCCCCTCGATGTGAGATTAATTTATTTTCTTTAGTCAGAAAATTAATAGGTCAAACTCATTTGACTCTTCAAAAATCATGATCTCATTTCTAAGCGCTTTATCACATAATTCAATCACCCCCACATTTGGTGAATATATATAAATACTACCATAATAATTATGATAGTTCTCAAAATTTTGAAGTGGCATAATAATGTCCACATTTTAGAGTAGTCTCTCAATTTGTTATAATTAACAATTAGACTATTTTCTCTAATTTATTTCATCAACGTCTAAAGACATTGGCTAATCATTTATTTCATCAATGTCTCAAGACATTGTCTAAATCTCCATCATTGGAGAACACATGATTGGTTATCAATCTTTTAAAGATGATACTCAGCCAACTCAAATTTGGCGACCAAAGGAAGGCTTTCTAATGAGTCCAATAAATGATCAAGTCACGTATATATCAAAAAGATACTTCAAACTAAATTTAGAGACATATATAATAAAATTTTCCAACACAACTTTAAATTTCAAATAAATATTTAGAGCATATATTGGATGTCTTCCACATGTAAATTAAATTACCATAGCACTTAGTCATTATCATTTTAATGACAGGTCTAAAGAAATGTCATAACCAATAATAAAATGTATATCTCATACATTGCATATAATTATGACAAGTATATTTAGAATACCAAACTAAAATTTCACATGACAAAATACTACATTATATCAATGCCAATTGTCAATAACATTATGAATTTAGTCATAAAAGTCAAGAGTCAATTTCATTAACCATAATATATATAACGTTTTAAATACTCATTATTGCAAATGCTATAAACAAATTCAATTTGGTCTCTAATCAAAATGTGATAATTCTTATACCAAGGTGAATGACTAAACTCATATTACAAGCCTATGCATGGTATCAAGCAAACTATTTACCTTTTCCATAATCAATAATATATATTCCCCCACACATATTTTGCTTGTATATCACAAGTTATTAACAAAGCATAGTAAATAGCTTTTCACCTATTTACAAAATTGAAAACATTATTAGTAACAATAATAATTAAGGAAAAAAAATCATGTAAATGTTCATCTATGCAATTTGTAAATGCTATAAATAATTATAGTTTACTTTTCTTCATTTTTTTTGGCCTAAAAGGATACAAAACCAGGTGTGCCTTTATTATAAGAACAAAGACATATTTTTATGCCAATATCTCATTTGAAGAGAGTTTAAGAAATATTTCTCTTCTCTCCATCTCCTACTAAAATGTAAGAGGATAACACACAAATTTTGTTTGCACAAATATGCATGGTAGTACCTTTGTCTACCACCCAGTCATTTATATTGGCCATTATACTTGGGAAATAAACACAACTTCAACTTCTTTGAAGTCATCTGCTTTAACCAAGATGACTCTTGGACTAGCAGGATTTCCATTCCCAAAATCTCACTTTGCACAAAGGTACAATTCCTGGTTTGTTGTCATAGGTCTCTTCCATCAAACAAATTATATCTTTGGTTCAATGCCCCCCAATTCTATCTTCATATCATCAGTCATAAATGTAGAAAAGAACCAATCAATTATTATAAGCTGAAATAAGGTAAAGGAAGATTACCTGATATTAACGTGATATGCAACATCAATTTTATTCTCATTATAAATTTCACTCCAGTCTTGCCTAACAAGACTACACAAAACCAGATTTGCCAAGAGGTAAA